>NW_022046095.1:55153-65507 GCF_001654015.2 Drosophila navojoa | reverse complement strand
TATTATTATTATTATTATTATTATTATTATTATTATTATTATTATTATATTAATAGTTATGTGAACTATTGTAGATATTTGTATGTATCTACATATGTGTAGGCCGATTTTACCTGTACCACGTTCAATTCTAACCTCAATTGAATGGAGTAGAAACCCAAAATATAAAGCAAGTTCATAATTACAATATAATCAATAATAATCAATAATATACACATTATAATCAATGTACATACATTGTAATCAACAATACCTGATCAAGTAAAAAGGCGCACGGACACATTCATATGCATTATGTTTTTGGGGCAGTGATGCTGTTTTGGCTAATTTTGGGCCAAATCTGGCTTATTATGTTTAATATCTGATATTAGTTCACTAGTTCTCCAATACTTCCATCTCTAGCATATACTGGTTAAATAAATTGGTTAGCCAAGTCAATTTAATAATGAATTAACTAAGAAATAGGATGAACATTGAAACCGATATTATTTAAATTTTATACCCGAATTGAGCCGAGATAACAGAAGATATTTTGATTACAGAGTTTCTACAAACTGCCTCAAATCGAACGAAACCAAAGAACATTTAAATTATGTGCGCGAAGAGAGTGTCAACTATTTAATGGCAGATTTATTATCAATGTAGACATTTAAATGAATGTATAGTCTTTAAATTTCTATTATAATCCTTTTGTTTTTCATTAATATGAAATGGTTTTTACAATATTTGTACGTGTATCTATCTATTAAAATATTTAAAAAAAAAAATTCCAATATATTAGCTTATTTATTTTTTTAATTCAGCTGTTCTTTCTCGAAGAAAAACGGCAACACTGCTTGGGGTACTCCACTCCACAAACACATTCGCAAAAAGTGCAGTAAAATTATTAAACAGAAAAACAAAACTAAACGCGGCTTTCTCCACTTCACAGCAATTACAACAAACCTTACACATTTTTTAATCAATTTAGCAAAAAGTTTAACACTTGTTTATGACTTTTTCAATAATTCTTTTTCACACTCGACCAATTAAGACTGAACATATTGATAGTTTGACAAAAAGGCTTTGCAAGAGCTTGACAGATGGCTGATGACGTTGCCGGCCTTCAGGATATTTTATAGGTCTTCGATAATAAATTATGGTCACACCATATGTGACGATTTATTAACGATGCGAAGATATTCGATATACAAACTCATCAAACGGAATGCACGGTTATCCAAAACATTGTAGAAGATTAGGGTGACCATATTATCGGCGACAAGAGCTGCCAAATGAATTTTAGAAAACATCTCATGGGCCGCCAGCCAATATTTTAGCAGTTGTCCATTGTGAGCTATACGTATAGAAATCGAAGTATAGAAATATAAGTATAAATCAATTTTATTTAATTTAAAAATCAATTACGCACATTAGCAACAGCCAAAATAAAAGCTATACTTTTAGCTAGAATTGAATAATTCGATGTGGAAATTTGAAATGTATTGTGACCATATCTAAGCTACAAGACTTTGTTATTTAACGACTTGGCTGAGGCCCCTACATTCAGTGAAAAAGAAATTAAGAATAGCTCAAGGAAAAGTCGCTGCGACTACTGGCTCAATGCGTGAAGAAAAATCGCTGCTTCTATTGCCTAAATGAACTGTGCGCAATCAAAATGCATTTATTAAACATTCGTTAAGCAAACAATCGCATTCGGCTGTGCATTAACAAAAGCCGTTGCCACATCCACACACACACTCACATACAAACATATGCACGCAGCACATCCTCTAATCACACACACACATGCACATGGCCAACATCAACAATTGCAATCAGGCCACTAAATCGCAACGACTTCCAACTTGAAAACTCTTCCAGTCGTACGACGACGACAGCAGACAACTAAACTACACAAAGCTACTTTACTTTGGCAACTTTACTACGGCCCCCGCAAAGCTGATACAGGAAAGAAAAACACAAAAAAATAACAAATAAAAAAGAGCCGAAAAAGAGCAGTTGCGACAACTGTGAGGTTTTCTAAGCCGACACGCGTTGACTTTGGCTACACGATGCCAACCACGCCAAGCCCCGCGCCCTCCTGCTTCTTCTACTACTGCGCTTGTCGCTCGGCCGTAGAAGCTGCTGCGACTTCCTCGGACCTCTCGCTCGCACTTGGCGACACTGCATTTGAACAGTGGAACAAATTTGCAGCTGATTTATGTAAATCTCTGCTGTTTTCTTTACGTTTTCGGCTCCAATCAACGCGTCGTTGGATTTGTTGTTTCGTGCTGCTCCTGCAGCTCCTTGTGCGCTTTTCAGCTTCTACGCTGGCAGCGGGTGGGGTGCGCAGCACATTGTCCCGTTATTTGGCCCATAAGCCAGCGCCTTAAGCGCTACAAAACTGCAATTCATTCAGTGCTACGAAATTTTCGTTATGAATGAAGCTGCCCACGCGCAAGTTCCGAAAAAAAAAACTGACGCTGCAGTCGACGTTGGCTGTGACAGCAGCAGCAGCAGCAGCAGCGGATGTTGTTGCTGCGACATCAGTTGCTGCTGTTGTTGTTTTTGCTTTTTGCTGCTGCTGCTGCTGCTGCTGCTGCGCCCCATTCATTAAACGCTTTTCGTTCTGTACAAAGTGCAGGCGCAGGCGCAGCGCTTGCTGCAATTTTGTCACTTTTCATGCCAAAAATCGACCAGAGACGCTGACGTCGACGTCAGCATCGATGTTAGCGTCGGGTCGTGACAAGCGAGAGGCACGCAGAAACAAGTTAATGCGAGCTGCTCGTGTGCGCGACACTAAATACCCTGTAATTCAAGCAACTTGCAGTAAAATACTATGATAAATATGTAATTATTTTACTGCAATATATTTAGTATAATATTTCATCAAACACCAAAACGGGCATTTAAGAATCGATACTTGTCAGATAGGAGAAGATATCTAAATTTATGGGATTTCTCTTCTCTCTTTTTCTGTGCTCTTCTTTGATGTCATTCCCTACTACTCAGCTCTTCTCTCCCTTCTCTTATTCACTTCTCTTCTTCATCTCGCACTCATCTGTTCCTTTCTGGGTATATACCCAGCCTGATTTCGTTTTCCATATGTACAGGGTATGTAGGAAAATAAAGTCAGTTATGGTTTTCTGCTGTTGGCCAATATTCAAATGCAATTTATGTCATCGTCGCGGCTTTTATATGCACATATGACGTCAGCCTGGCCATGGCTGTGGTTCAGTGGTGCAGTGGTTGAGTGGCTGACTGGCTGCGTGGCCGAGTGGTGCAGCCTTTGTAGCTGCAATCGTTATTCGCTATTTACCAGCTATAAACTTGTAATGCCGCCAGCTGTGTGCGAATTCGGCTGGAGCCAGCGCCTTGACAGCAACCTGAAAGCCAAGCCAAACGCCAAGAACAACACAACAGCCAAAGACATTGTCGGAATCAACTTAACAACAATCAATGTACGTGTAAAGCATTCCATAATTAAGTTGGCACTCAAATGTTTACGTGCAGCCAGATATGAGAGCACATTTCGCTTATAGCTCTGTGTGTGGGTCGTAAGAACTCTCCTCAAAGCTCAATTTAGTATTCATTTTAGACATGGGCAAAAACTGAGCAAGACTATTTGAATGAAACCAACTTATGAAATAGTTAGGAGCTTCGCGAGGGGGGGTAATCGGTGTGCCAGCCACAAAGCCTTGTCAGAGTCGACGATCTGCTGAAAGCTTAATCTTTGTTAACCTATTTTTTGCACTCGTGGATCAGAATTCCGTCTATTATTGTATTTGTGAAATCTTTATAGCGTATTCAAATAAGGAAAGAGAAACGTTAATCTTTTAAGGTAACTTGAATCAAAAATCTACCCCTTCATAAGCCTTAAAACGCAGTAATCGATAGTCGATATAGAGATACGTCTCCTGCCTTACATTTATATGCAGCACTATCAAGTTTAGCTTCAAAAATCCCTTATGAATTGTTGCTATACTTATCAAAAATATTTCCCCTTAAATATTGATAAAAATATGATGAAATTGTGGAGCTGTAGATTTTCGATCACACATGGTGAATAGTCCAAATACTTGATCACCCTTTACAGCCGGCTAACATGCTCCAAGATTCTCATGCTCTGAAATTCCCAAAGAGATCAGAAAGCAAACGGAAAGACATAATATTTAAGTTTTAATGCGTTCGATCGTACGATTTAACGAGCTGAAAAATATTAGAACTCTTTCAATGGCGAACAATGACAGCCGTTGACAATCTCTGAAATATGATATTGAGCCATGGAAAAATCGAGGGAAATAAACAAATGCTGCCTGGCTAGATTGCTGATTGCCTGCTGGTCTTTGTCCGCATATTGCCATTGGCCCGATGCAGCTTTCGACTGGCTAAACAAAAGCTGGGCGAGCGGGAGATAACCGAAAATTCATTCATAAAAAGATTTCGAAATGTTTTCGTTGAATGCATCAAACGATGTCGAAGCATTTGACAGTTAATTTGTTAGCATTCACTGAAAGTGTGGCTTTCCGGTTTTCCAGCATCTTCCTCCTCGACACCGAGCGGAGATGCTAATGCGGTTCCGGTGTGCGTGGCTAATGGAGACGAGCATCTTAGCCATGGCCATCAATTTGCATTTGCTGCCCACGTTCGCATCGCGTGTGCCCTTTTGGCACCTGGCTCCAGGTGATCTCTACTCTGCTCGACTCGACTCGACTCGACTCGACTCGATTCAGTCATTCACTCATTGATTCATTCATGATTTCATCATGCGGTGCGCAGCGTGGGCGAATTTACTATTTCATTCATGAAAATTCATCAGACCCGCGCGTGCCCTGCCCTGCCCTGCCCCGCCCTACCCCGCCCTGCAGCTGTAATCGTATACCCTCAGCCCGATCGTTGATTTTATTAGGTTAAGCTGCGGGCTACTCCAGTTCCGAATTACAAACAAAAGCGTCAGCTACAAGTAAGAGTGAGGAGACGATGCCAAGCGTTCGATCTTCTAGGTGGACAAATCAAATCAACTATAGATCCTCATCAAGCAGAAATATATGTAGTGCGGTGGCAGAAGAGAAGACAGTGAAAGCAAGAGCGGAGACGAGAGAAGAGACGATACCCAGGAATGTGCTTGCTTGCCATGTCCATGGGCAAGACCAGCTGCTTCCCATTGCAACTTTTTTCAGCTTCTGCTCTGTGCATCGCTTAATTTTAGCAACATTTAACCCAATTCTCTTCTTTTTCCTCTTTTTTTGGTTTACTAATGAAGTGTCAACAACAAATTGAATGTCTAACATTTGTTGCATGTCGCCAGCAGTAACAACAACAGCCACAGCAACAACAGCAGCAGCAACTGTTGCAGCGGCGACAACAACATTTGTGTCTGTGTCTTTGTTTAATGCTTTAAATAAATAAATTCAAATGCAAAATGCAAAAGTCAACAACGAAAGTTGGCCAAAACAAAACCAAATCAAAAGTAAATGTGCTCCATTCGGGGAGTGTGCGACTTGAGGATACCCTAAGCACGTCGTCGAGCTCTTATTACACATTTCATTAATAACGGGAATATGAAACCAAATCAATTTATAGATTTTTAGCGATGGTGTTTTAGGGGTGAATATATTACACAGCTAGTTTCCCTGATCAAGAATACATACCTACATAGGTATTGATTCAACCTAAACTACTTTACTTTTTATCACCTATTTATGTATGTACGTGCACGTCTCCATTCTATCAATGTTCGTAGAACAGTATAGTAAACTATATTCATGTATATAGTAAACAAGGTATTTTGATATTAATATATTGTATTTTAGAAGTTGCATATGTAGGGGAAATGTAGTGCAATTTGCTTAGAGCAATTGGCCTTGTTGTTTTTCAGATCAGGTATATCTTGGCTTATCCGAGGGATATATATTTAATTTTATAAAAATATGTGTTTACTGCCATAGTATATAAGTATATAGTATATGAGTATATATCTATTTCTTATCTGATTGATCTTATCGATACTACATATATAATAAATATGAACATCCAACAGTATTTGATTAAGCCTGATCTAAATGCCACTACGATATGCTGCAGAGTGTATGATAATTAAATATATGACATTACGTAGACGACTTGTAGGCCCAGTCAACTGCCCCGCCAATGTCCCTGCCCCTAGACAGAGTTTCATTCATTGGCGGCAGCTCAGTTGTTGCTGCTTTTGTTTTTGTTGTTGTTGTTGTTGTTGTTGTTGTTATTGTTGCTGTTGTTGCTGTTGCAATCGTTGAACATCGCTTGCCAAGTGTGTCGCACAGCGCTGTTTTCAAAGCTGGCGGTCAATTTGCATACAACGGCCGCCGTTTTGTGAATGAAAACGTTTTTTATTTATTTATTTTTTTTTTTTTGGCCAAGCAGCAACAACAACAACAACAAGGGCAACAAATTAAAGCGGCAACTGCAATAAATTGTTAAATTTTATTATGCTGCCGCGTAGATATAGATACAGGGTGCTGTCGCTGTTGCTGCTGCTGCTGCGCTGCTTTGGTTGCTGCTTCGGCTGCTGCTTCGGCTAACAACTACCTACGCACTGACCGCAGCCCACACGCCAGGTATCTGTGAGATACGCAGCTCGGCAGCAACAGCTTGTTGCGGCTAATTCGATTTCTGCATTGCCAAACGCTTTGCCAGCTCCAAAGCTGCCGATTGCCTTCTGCCACGCCAACACTCCGCAGATACAAAGATACATTTGGAGCCAGCTCCGCTCCTCACTCCTCAGTTCTGCTACGGTCTGCTTGTTGTTTTCCATTGATGATTTCTGCTCTGGCTGCCGTCTCTCTGACATTTGCCTTGTCTGTGTCAGCTGCCTGTTGCGTTGATTCATTCATTCATTTGACTTCTTATTCCTACCTCTGCCCCCTCCCCTAACTCGTCCCCTTCTTCTTAGCCATCCACTATTCACTATTCATATTAATTGCTTGACTCTGCCAAGCCGTGAATGTGATAATAAATTATTACAGCAAACGACGTTTACCAGGTGGGCGTCCATTACATAAAACACAAATAAAAAGAAAATTAAAAGAGGAAAAAATTAGATACTTCGATCTATACCCCGAGATCGCAGCTTGGCTGCTCGGCCGCCTTATGACCCGGTCAAGTACTCGTTTCTCTGATTGGTTGTCTGGGTCCAGCGCTTGTTATTCCATTTCCTGTCTCCATACCTCCCGTGAAAGCAACCGAACGACCTGCCCACTAGATTGTCTAACCCATAAATAGACAAAAGCCATTCATCATCATTGTATTGAGTCAGCGATTAGCATTGAATTCATAATTGCAGTTACCTATTTATGCTAAGCTGGCAAATTAGCTTTTACTAAAAACGTTATGCAAAATAATACCATAAGCAAAAACTATGAATGGAGCATACGACTGTTGGGAATAAATTTCTTCTATTTCATTTATCATAATAGTGAATATATCGGTCCGTTAGCCCAATTTTTTTTTATGTATACATTTGTTAATTAATCTTATAGTAAACTAACTTTTAGTGCTCACGTTGCACTGATAGAACTTAGATATACCACAAATGCTGCGCTGTCTTTAGGGAAAAGTCATAACGCAGATTATTAATACAGTAATAAAGCTAGTATTATATGATATTTATGGGCTCCGCAGCTCGAATCTAGATCACACGAGAGGCAGATATGAATCGTTAGCTCATTTATTGACCCGGTCGAGACTGAACACATTGTTGCCTATGGAATTATGAACATGTTTTGGCTTTTCAGAGGCGAGCGACATAGTTTATGGCCGACGAGTCTCAAATGCAAGGCGAAAACTGAAAGCCGAAAGCTGAAAAGCAAAAAGCGAAAAGATTCCACCCGAAAAACAACAACAAACAACAAAATGATGACAACCAGAATGAAAATTTATATGGGAAGCCATAAAGAAGGCGACGCATAAATAACGTGCAACCGCGCAGCCACTGGGGCATGCAACCTGCAGATCGTCGCACGCGCAACTAATTAAATTAAAGGCGATCGTCGCGTTTTCGTATACGTATTTTCTGGGTCCGTTATTTAATTAAGGTGGGCGTACCCGTTGTGTGTGCCAGTGTCCGTGTGTGAAATTTATGCGCAATAATTCAGAATATATTTCAAGTGCGAGCTGTTCCCACACTCAATGCGGCTAGAATAATCAAGTGATCGACTCTAAACTGAACGAAACATCGATATATCGATATGCATATATTTATCCTAGGAAATCTACCACTAAAAAACTTTTTTGAAAATAAAAAAATGTGAATTATGAAATTTCGATTTTGATATAGGCAACAAACAATGAGGAAGCTAATAAAATTCACAGATTTTTGTTAGAGATTAATTATTGACTCTTTTAGACTATATCTTTCCGATTTTGATTTGTTTGATTCTTGTTCTCAGGTGAGCTTAGCGAAATCACACCACATAAATAGGCACTTCTCCGAATTCTGTCATGAAATATCTTATTTTTTTCTTCTTAAAAGTGACTTTTTATTCCAGCACTAACTTAGTATGAACCACTTGCTTAGTGTCAAGTGCAGCCCACTTGAGTAACCGATTTGGCAAACGCGGTCGCGTGGCTGCTTCGACGAGCAACGCCTCCATTCCGAGTGAGCTACACTGAGAGACCAAGAGATCGCTCTCGGATCTGTGTTTATGGAGCGTGAGTGGGGCTCGGCTCGGCTTTAGTTGACTGACCCCACCTGACCATGTGTAGGACTAAGTGGCACGCGACCGGCTCACGTCTGCGGCAGCACCATCCTCTGCCACCTACACTCACACTCACACACACACACACACACACACATACTCATGCAGTGTATGAGAAATTCTTTTCTGTTTTGCATCGACAAGTGTAGGGGACGCTTTGTTGACGTCGCGTCGTCGCGTCTGGTCGCGAATATTGCGGGGGTTGTTTGTTTGCTTTTTTCACATATGCCCACACGCACACTCACACATACTCTGCCAGAAGGCCCGCCGGCCGGCGAATTCTCCACCCACCTATGCCGCCAAAATGTCGGTCAACTGCCTGAGCGTAAGTTCAAGGGCAGCGCAAACCTTTTCACAAGCATTTCGGAATGTGTTGCTCTTTTTCTCTGGCTGGGCGTTTGCTGGCACGCGCCTTGTTGCCGCATTGGCCCACGTATTAGCCATATTTATACCTGTCTCTCACTCTGTCTCTCTGTCTCTGTCTCTGTCTCTCTGCTCTGCTCTGCCAAGCGTAACTTGCACTTTTCTGCGTGTCATTTGTCGCCCATCGCATTGGACGTGGTCGTACTCTGGTCGTGTGCCGGCTCAAATAAATCAAGAACATGCTCCATACTCCATGCTCCATGCTGCTGACGCACGCCTATCGCATCCGGTTCGCCCCAGTTCAATTCTTATTTTTCATACTCGACCACGAAGTGCGTCGCGCCCCCCTCGTTCTTCCACTGTTCTTAAACCATGAACAAGTATTATGCAGTCAACATCATTCTCTCTCACTCACTATATCTAAATAATATATACATATATATTTTTTTTGGCTTTGGCATGGACTCAATCATCATTTTATAGGCTTTTTTACTTTTCATTTATTTATTTATTTTTTTTTTTTTATATATAAAAAAAAAATGTTTTTTTGTCTCTTTTTCTTGTTTTCGCTGTGCAAATCGACGCATGGCGCATTGTTGGGGCCCCATGTCAAAGAACATGGCAGTCAACAAATTTACGACATAATAATTTACATTTATCTGCTGCAACGAGGCAGTCACAATGCAACAACAACAACTACAAACTGTATCGCAATATTTGTGCGTATATTTTGTTTAGTTTTTATTTGCCAGGCATAAACCAAAAAAATCATATGTTATCTAGTCGAATTTTCTGTGCACTTTACAAATGAAATACTGGACTAATTATTTAAAAAAAATAAATAATGTAAATAATAATAAAATTTTAATATAAATAATATAAATTTTAAATTATGTTGAATTATAAATTATTATAAATAATAGTTTAATATAATGTATTAATAATTAGCGCCAAATATATATCATAAAACAACGTAAAAATAAATATATTTTATTATATAGAACCAATTGACATATATTTTATACCAATAATTTATACAATATTGTTTATTTTCTCACATTGAATTTCGTAGTTTTCAACAATTCTTTGGTGTTCAAATATTGATTTGAATTTGTATAGCTTTATTTAAATTTCCATTAAAAAATTAAAAATGTTTTAGGCTTATTTTTATGATAAGAAAAGTTTGACTAAGTTGTTTTTATTATTGCAGTCTAAAAAAATTGAACTTAAGTTTGAATACTCGACAATTCATTTTGAGCTTCGCCACTTCCAAT
>NW_022046095.1:30421-42994 GCF_001654015.2 Drosophila navojoa | reverse complement strand
ATGTGAGATATTATTACTGAAACTACATAAGCTAGATTATCAAATTCATTCATTCATAGACTGCATACATAATCAAGCAATCAATCAATCCATCAAACCTTAGTTAAGACTCTACTGCATGATCACGTCACAACTTTAACGTCCTGGCAGTGTATCTGCCCCTCACAGCACACTTTTTACAGGGTATATGCCAGCTGTAATCGCAAGCATGCTGTGTTTACATATTTATTTTATCTCTTAGGGGTTGCTCGCGTGCGCGAATCAGAAATGCATTTTTCGGGGGCGTTTTCTTCTTCTCCTTGTAGTTGTTGCGTGGGAGAGAGACTAGCAGACTGGGACGACCCGGGGAGAAAAGCCTCCCGAATGCTATTACCCCCTATAAAGCAGGCACTTGCAGCTCGAATCGTGGCACACGGTTGTTTATGGCCAGGCCCGGTAGCTGATAGATTGCAGCCTCTATTTATGGTCAAGTTGAAGGCGACGACGTCATAAACCGTTTATGTCTGTCTGTCTTTCGGTCTGCTGTGAATGGCTTCGGTATTTTTGGCCCACTGGCGTAATGAGTTTTCATTTTCACTAGACAAACAGCGCGCTCTGAGGTCCACAGGTGGCACGCCGCCCCACACACCCCTCGGCCACGCCCCTCACTGACCAGATAAACAAATACGCGTAGTGCACATCATGTGAACGCTTTTAAAAATAGTGTTCGAGTTGCCTTTGTTTTGTTGGCTTCGCTCTGCATTCTCACTCGCCCAAAAAACATTCACAAATGAGGCAAAGTTCTATTTTTGGTATATATCGGTTCGTATCTCTCTCCATCTGTAGCTGTAGCTGTAGCTGTAGCTGTAGCTGTATCTGTATCGATGTATCTGGTCAGATAACGGCACGTAATTCCGCGCCGTCTGTTAGAAAACTTTGCCGACGTAAAAAACTATTGCCAATTGTATTGCGTTTATTTTTAGGTCATGGCGTTCTGCTCTTGACTCCACAAAACAAAAACAGAAACAAAAACTGAGAATCGTTTTCGGGCTATGTGTTTTGGTTGAGTTTAGCCGGCCGGGTAAACTGCTTTGGGTCATGGTCATGGGGTTAGCCCCATTTGCACTCCCCGGCGCAACCGCACTGAGCAGCTCATAGCAGGGCTCGCACACAGCTCGCACGCAAGTTGCCTTATCACAGTTTCCAAACAGCTGTTCAATATATTTGAAAAGCGCTGAGAAGGGCAGATTCTCTGCAGTTTCTCTGAAGGAAGGAGGCTTGGCCGAGCCTTGAAAGTGTATATATTCCAATCAACAAATGTCAATGGTCCAATCGTCCGTTGTCCCTATAGGAGCTAACGCAGATTATTCTCCATATATACGAGTTGTATCGATAATACAGGATTATTTTGATTCATAAAATAGAACATACGTATATCTCAAATATACCAAAATATCTGAAGTTGAGGCTTTGCAGTGTACCTTAAAGTCGTTCACTCCTCACCGAATTGCGTCTGCTAGTTTTCTTTCCTCTTCTCGCTTTCTCTTTTGATTATTTGTTTATTTTTCGGCTTTGCAACAATGCGGAATGCGCTGAGTTGTAGTTGTTGTTGCTTTTGTTAATTTGCAACCTTGTCCTTAGCACATGAACAATTTCTTTATTTTATTTTTTTTTTTTTTTACTATTCCCGGCGAAGGAAAATGTGCGGGATGAAATATTTTTGGCAAACGTCTGTCAATGGCCAAAGGCGGAAAAACTGTGTGTTACATGGAAATTTGACGTGATCTGCCCCATTGCATAAACAATATGAAAATGCGGAACTATTTGAATTGGGGAGTACGAATTTTTAATATATTAAATATATGTTTATTAGGCAATTTTATATATAGGTTTCTATATATAACAGAATATTATTATAAATTTTCCATAACATAAATATGTTAATACTGGATTTATTTCTTATTTATAAGGAGCTTAAATAATTATTTTATTATTACAGTGTCCCAGGCTGAATCATAAAATAAATATTTGATGTATTTTATTATATTATATTCATTTAGCTTTTTCTAGTGATCAAAGTTTAATTTATTTTAATATTAAATTTGAAATAAAATGCAAATATTTATCCCATAAATATATGATAGCAGTTTCTTAACAAATCACCATAAGACTTTAATTTGTCATCCTTATTTCAGCTTCCTAAAGTTACAACCTTATATGTACTACATCATTGAATTTATTTTCCTCTTGGGTCAACAACTATATATCGGTTTATTCTCCGTTTCTATATTGCAATTTCTTGACCCACCCAATCGCAAATATCTCAACTTCCGGCTGCGCTCACCCTGACCCAGCCACCCAGCTGTAGGTATAAAGATTTTCGGCAACGATCTAAACAAATCCGGCAGATCGTTGCAAACTATCCATAAATGGTCAAGTGAATCATTTATTTAAATTCTGTTGCTGTTTTTCATTTATTTATTTATTTTATTTTTTTTCGGCGGTGGCTCCTTCATTGTGTTTACGTAGATTGAAAAGTTAATGGGCCGCAGTCGAGCTATATGAGCGAGCGTTGATGACGTATTTTGGGAAATCATAACACTACACGCGTAAATTCTCACAGACACACTTGCACACATGCACACACAGCGAGAGAGAGAACTTCGAATTGGGGTACCTGTTGTCTTATTGTTACCTCAGTGCCCCTTTGCTCGAAAGAGAGCAGCGCTAAGAGATCACTGAAGAAAACTCACCACAGCACTGTACACACACACGGAGCGCGATTGCCAAACAGGCCTGGCAAACTGTTGATTGGCTGCTCTGCGCGTGCGCCGCGAAAATGGCTGCAGCCGTAGGGAGGCAACGAGCCACATGATTGGATACGCTAGCCGACCGGCTGCTAGTGAGCGCATTGGCGTGTGTGTGTGTGTGTGTGTGAGTATGCTGTGACGTGCGAGTTCCCCATGTAGCGGCGCTCAGCGAACTCAACACGGCTTCGATTCGATATCGAATTTGACGCCGTTTAGCTTTGAGGCGCGTGCCAGCTGCTGCCAAGTAGGGGCAATGCCTCTGTGCACTGTGTGTGCCCGTCCCTCTCGCTCTCTCGCTCACTCGCTCACTCACACTCTCGCACGCGCTCGCTCTTGCGCTAGCTGTGCCGCTATGCCGATGTTGAGTTTCATTCATAAAAACCAAAAGAGGGCACATCTCGTGCCTCAGTTGTGTTCGGACTAGCAAACGCGACGGTTTGAAAGCTCAACAGCAAGCAGAGAGAAATTTCTAATAAGATAATCTGAAGCGGCAACAGCATACAAAGATATACAAATACATATATCCATCTCTGCAAAATATACCAAAACAAATTATAAGATATTGTGCAAACAAGTGTCATTGAAAATACGTTAACTAAATCATTTACTTGCGAATCAGCCCAGCTGAGAGAGTGAAAGGATATTTTGCTGCGAATAAGGCGTCTGTCTGATGAATCTGAAGCAGTGCGCCGGCAAGCCAGTGAATTGTGACGTACGCAAAAACAAGAGCAAAAACAAAAGCAAACGCCAAAGCCAAAGCCAAACACGAAATACAATTACAGTCAATGCTAACTAAAGGCACTTACCCCAAAAAATGTTAACTTAGGCATTCGTAGAATTTGTATTGATTTTACGTAGCCAGCGGGCAACATTTTTCGTGAACAGTCTGTGAAGAGTGCAGAGTGTGTGTGCGTGTGCTTGTGTGTGTCTTCGTGTGTGTGAGGCAGCAGTCCATAGGATTGCGCTAAGCTAAAGGCAAAGCAACCTTTGAATTCTTCAGCACGTGCCATTGCGATCCAGGTGAATAACTAATTAGTGCATAGCTAAGTAAGAAAATAACACTCACGATATTCCAATTGGGAAACTGAAAACAAGTGCAAATATATGGCTTATAATTTATTTGATTTTATATATCTATTCTTATATGTATTTCATCAGAATTTCGCATTAGTCGAACCGAAAGTCGTAAGATAAAAAAAAAAAAAAATCACATTGTCACATTTTAACTTTGCGCAAATAATTTTGATCCTATTTTTTGTGGAAAATTTCGAGACAAACCGTGTGAATTTGTTTAATTTTTTTGCATGATTCGAAAGAAACGAATTTAGTAAATGTTTTTCAATACAGTGAAACAAACTGCTTAAAGGAAGATTGTGCCGAGACTCTTGAAGATTTATGATATTTCATTTAGAATCCGTGAGTCAGTTATAGCTGTCCATGTTTTACGGCTAGTTCGTTAATTATTACATATAACTAGAAAATCTATTTTTAAGCTTATATAAATTAAGCATTTACGTTTTTAGTTTTACACAACTTTTCACTTGGCTTCGCATAGGAATTTAGCAAATAAATAAATATATATATATATGTGTTTGTGTGTTTTTTTTTTTTTTCAAGCTTTTAGATTAGTTTATGTGCTTCACAATCAATTTCATTTAAATGTTGTGTGTTTTATTTATGCAGCAAGATAATCAGAGAAAAAAGCGCTAAATCGAGATTCAATATATTTAGAAAGAAGTCGAATATCTTGTTTCTTAATCAATTAGTATTTCTTTAACAATAAATATTGTCATACTATATGATAATAACACAATGTGGCTAAAACCTTATTTTATATATATCATATCATATTAATGGCAAATCAGAAACTACATAATACTGAGTAATGTGATATATGTATGTGCAAAAAAATGTATTAAATATTAAAAAAATTTTATTTGGGCATAATGAAAATAAGCTATGAAAAGCAATATTAAAACAGGGTATAAAAATTTGTATTTAGCATGAATGTTCAACATAAATCCATAAGTCCGAAAGTATACATATTTATTGAGTCATATATATTTACTATCTATAAATCAAGACTTGTACTGAGACTCACAATCCTAAAGTTAATGAATGGATTTGCAAGCCCAATTTTTGCTTAGGTAGATGGCATCTAAGAGCATCCGTAAGAGTATATTTCTGGGCACATATCTTTAATGTCTACGCCCCGACAGTAATGTGCCTTTGCTGCGTGTGTGTGTGTGTGTGTGGGGGATGATCTTTAGCCATGTGAAACTAGCCACTATTGCAATTTTGTTAGATTCTCGCCATGCGAGTGATGCATAAATTCATTTAACGCATAATAAATATTTCTGCACGTTATTAAATATAATAAAAACCAAATAGAAAAAAAAAACACTCACACACACCTGACAGCGGCTACAAAGTCTGGCTGCAAGTGCAACTACATATGTATACATACATTTACATAGTCAAAGTCGAATATCTCAGTGTACAGCTGTATGTGTATAAGTGTATCTCTGCAGCTCTGCATCTGTGTCTGTGGCTGGCGCATCAGCTGTTTATTTCGCTGCAGTTTTTGTAATTAAATTATTGTCATTGCACTTTGCGCTTAATTTGAGAAGCGCGAGCAACAACAACAACTACAGCAGCAGAAACGGCAACAGCAACAAATACGGCGTATTTTTGTTTACAATTTAATGGCACATCACGGCGGCTGCGTGGACAGCGCGCCAACGGCGTTAGGAGGGAGCCCACTAACTCGGCCCAGAGCAGCGACAGCAGCCAGACGTGAAAAGCCAAGAAGGAACACGAAACGAAACAGCAACAGAAACGAAAACGCGCTGAAAAGAAAAGTGTGTATAAAAAGAAAAACAATTAGCAAAATGATTTACACGCAGCCTCCCATGTCCAGCAACAACAACAACAACATTTGCTGACTTCGTCGAAAATTAATTTTTCAATTTTCCAAGTTTTCATTTTGTGCATTTCACAAACAATCTTTCTTTTAGCCTTTTTGTTTCTTTCGCTTTTTTATGTGTATTTAACCAAATAATTATGACATCAAAACAAAATACCGACGGCTGCTCGAAGAGTCGCTTAGCACTCTCGCCATGGCTGCGAATGGCTCTTTGACACCACCAGCAAAGAGCCATCAGCTACCAGCCATCAGTAGCCAGTGGTGCGGTGGTGCGGCGGTGCGGTGGTGCGGTGGTGCGGTGATGCTGTCTCTGGCTGGGGGCCTGCCAAGCCAAACAAGCGGAAAGGCGACGCCCGCCCAGCTAAGTGCCCACTAAAATAATTTTCAAATTTTATAAAAATACACATACATGATGTTTTTACATGCGTATATACCCTGTAAAACAACGACGTATTGGAGCTGTGCGCAGCTGAAACTAAAAGGTGAAGCCTGCCGTCCATTTATAATTCATTTTTCACACGGATTCCGCTCATAGACAAAGAACGTCATAGAGTTCTATGCACTATTGAAGCCAATTGTGTTATTAGCTTGAATTATTTACTTTATCCTATTGTAACAAAGATACTTAACTTAGGGAAGTTAAGAAAAGTAAGAAATCAAGATTAAGACAAATAAGCATGATTATCTTATATATATAGCTCTCTGGTATATCAATATGTTGCTATTTATTTATGTATTATAAGGTATTAGTGCTCAGTTAGCTCTTGGTGTACCAAAGGAGACTCATATAAAATAGATTAAATTTGTTTATTTATTTATTGTACAAAAATTCAGGCTTGATTATAGTATAAATTTGTTGCTCCATATGAATTCAATTTAACTATATAGTATTTTATTTTTGCAATTAATGTGAATATAATATTTGTAAGCTAAGCAAGCTCTTGGTATTTCATTGCTTAATTCATATTCAATATATATGTATAAATTATTGTTGGCCACTGCTATATATTATATTTAGTTATATACATTACATTACCTTTAATTATATATATAAATTATTATTATACATATAATTGAAATCATATTCAACAAATAATAAGATTTCTATTAATATTTAATTTTAAATCTCTAAGTATGTCAATTTGATTTTACATTCTGAACTAAATGCTGAATGAGTTTTTTTTTTTATTTTCGTTGACCTTATCCGTTTACAGCAAATAGTTAAATTAAATTTAATGAGTGAATAATATTAATATTTATATATTGCTGGCATGCTGCAGAGGGTAAGGCAATGTCGAGCTGTTGGTGCTGCTTGATATTGTTGCTGCTAGTGCCTTAGTGCCTGCGGCTGTTTATTTTCATTAATTGTTCTCATGAGGAAACACAGCAGCAACAACACCAGCAACAACAACAACAGCAACAACACTATGCCCAGTCGAAGCTGTTGGCATGAAAAGTGTGACAAAGTGTTACGCATGCAAAGACGGCGTCGGCAAAAGATACATTTTCCATGTTGCAGTTGTTGTTGTTGGTGCACTGCTTAACTTGTTGGCTGGCTGACTGGCTGAGTTGTCCAGCCGCTGTCCAGTTGTCCAGTTGTCCGTGGCAGGCTGTCCGAGACGGGGCCGCAGCCGCAGTCGCAGCCGCAGCCGCAGCCGCAGCCGATGCTGCCCGCTGCGTGAATGATGGACTTTGTCTTTGTCTCCTGCATCTGCCAGCTCTCTGATATGGCAGAGAGCTGTTGCAGTAACTGTTGCATGCGAGTTGCATGTTTGTATCTATGCCCGCTGCCAGATACTTTTACTGCACGTCTTTTGCATTTTGACTAATGACGCCGCCTCTCAAGGCGTTTCTCCAATTTCTTTTTATGTTAATAACCAGCAACAGCAACAGCAACAGCAACAACAACAATAACAACTGTAATTCTTGTTGCTGTTAATTGTTCGACCTCTGGGCATTTGCTCGGATGCTTTTTGCCCAAGGTTAGCTAAAGATATCGAATCTCACACAGCTCTTTATGCAAATCTCTGTCCATCTGTCTATCTGTCATTGCATAATGACAACAACAACAAAACGCCATATAATAAAAATAACTCTGTACATAAAATAATAGCCCAAAGACAACAGATTGCATTATTTTTGGAGCCGCTAAGTAGCCAAGTCGATAAGGTCGCCACCTAATCCTCAATGAGGCCTCCATAAATACCTAAAAACAACAATAAAGCTCAGCTCGCACCGAAGATGCATTGAAGTTGTTCGCGGTTGCCGTTGCCATTGCCTTTGTTGTTGCTGTTGCTGCTGTTGTCTTTGTCTTCGCGTCTCACTGCGGGTCAGCTTCGAGCTCGGGCTCCACTTGCCGAGCTAAACAAATTGGCGCCCATCTATCGGATTGTTAACACTCGAAGAGCAGAACCCCAAATGAAACTGCGCCACCAGTCAAACACACACACACACATATATATATATATATATATATATATATAGCAACAACAACAGCAACCGGTTTGGCAAAACTTAATTAAAATAATATCAACATAACAATTTTTATTTTATTTTTGTTGTATAGATTTTTTTTTCTTCTTCTTCTTCTTCCTCATCGCTGTGTGCCAATATTCATTCATTGCAAAAATCTTGAGCACTCGGGCCGTCGGCGACTACTATGCCGAAATGCTATGCAAAATTATGCAGAGTGAAAGAAACGGGCGACAGACTCACACAAGATTTACTGTACATATATATATGTGCTCGGTACAGTGGTCGCCCACTAGGCGGGCAGCTCACCTGGCTGAGCCTACTTTTGAATAGATCGATTGAAAAATAGTCTAGAATACAATTTAGAGCTTTACAAACGTCATTTCGAAATGAAATGTGAGCAGAGAATTGTGCAAGCTGTTGATGTATGGAAGAGCAAGATCTACTCATATTTTATAGAGTAGCCTCTTTAAGAGAGATCGTAGATGGTTCAATGGATCGTAAATAGATATGATATGAACTAGTATATGCATTGTGTTTCTTTTTTAGTGTATATCTGAGTTATATTCGTACATGTCTATATGATTTATCAAATTAATCATATATGATATATAACATATGATATGATATTAATCATCATATTTTTGTACATTTAGAGATACCATATAAAATCGATCTCAAATAGACAACAGTTTGTCTCCATATCTCTGCTGTGACAGCTTGTAGATCTGTTTATAGAGTATATAAAAATATATGTATAAGCTGACACTATTAGCTCTAGCTAGACACCAGCCGAAACATATTCTCGATTCTCTCTCCTTATGGCGTAACTTAGGCAATGCTCACTGTAGTCGGCCAACTTAATATGTAAATGTCTGCGGCACGAACAGCCGCAACAACGGCCTGAACGTTCGCAGCTATGCTTTTTCCCCTCTCCCTATTCCTCTATCTCTATCTCTCTCTCTCTCTCTCTCTCACTCCCGGTCTCCTTCTCAGTCTCTTTTTTAAGGGAGTGTCAATTGTTAGCCAAGTTATTAAGCGCACAAGAAGAGGCTGATGCCGTGGCTGGCCAAGATCAGAGCTCAGATTGAGCAGAGTCGACGGAGCCAGGCGGGGACCAGTTCGACCCAAAAGAAGAAGAAGAAGAAGAAAAAAGAAACAGTTCGAGCTGTGAATGATTCATGTGCTACTCGCATTCAGATACAAATCTTTGATCGACTGTAAAAATTATTGACTGCGCCGCATAATTTTATGAATGAATGGAACAACAAACAGCAAAGCCAACAGCAACAGCAACAGCAACAGCAACAGAGACACAGCACGCGCTGTGCTTTAGCTATATCTCTATCTATATACGTATGTGTGTGTGTGTGTGTGTTTCTGTTTGGCTTTGTTGAATGTAATTTCAGTGGTCCGTCGCTACGTCGCTCCGTCGCTCCGTTGCTCGCTCGATCGCCGCTTGTCTCGTCTCGAGTGCACTTTGCCACGGAAATTATGCGTGAAATCAAATGTAAATAAATAAAAAAAGCAAAAGTGCCAAAACAGCAAAACCAGCTGGAGACGAGCTCGCTTAAGAGAAGATGCTGCAGCCGAATGTCTGTCTATGTGTGTGTGTGTGTGTGTGTGTATGTGGAGGGTTTTGCTGCTGGCCAACTGCTGGCACGGTAGTTATTTTGGCGCATAGCTGGCTGTCAACACGAGTGCACTTGTAATGCAAATCAACGCGGTCAAGTCGAACGACGACGACGACGCAAGACGCACTTGAGGATGACGCCACAGTTGCGGGCGACGAGAGACTTGGATATCGCGGAGATCTCGGAGATCGCGCAGATCTCGGCGTGGACAGAGTCAAATCAGCGCCGTTTGGCAAATTATAAGCCAAGTTTATGGCATATGGACGGCATTTAATTACGCATTGCGCAACTGCAGTTGGTCTCTCAGTGTTTTTCTCCATGCCCAAGTTGGCTCTGTGGGGCATTGCGTAAGGTCACCGCTTGACCCAATGCGCAGCCATCGCTGACCCACTTGGATCGGAGGTGTGCAGCTGTGGGAAAGCCGCATGTTCTACTTCTCACTGAGTCCACTTAAGAACTTAATCGATATTAATTTAATTGCTTAGCGCGAATGTGAGCCGCCAACTGCGCTGACTCGACTCGGGCCCAGACTCGCACACGGACTGAAAGTGGTGCGTGGGCGCAGTCGCAGCTCCCAGTCCGAAAGTCTTGACAAGATGCCACACATGACACGAAATGTGAGCCAAATTAAACTGTTTGTGGCTCATAAATTGCGGTAAACGGCTGCGTGTTATGCAATCGAACAGCTGTCATGGCAAATCAATTAAAACTTGTCTCAAAAAATGGTCCAACGGGCGGAAACTAACAGCCCGCCCGATTTGCGGTGTCGACACCACCCGCTGCGGCAGACTGTAGTTTACTTATCTCCATTCTATTATCCAGCAGCAGCAGGCGACAAGTTGCATTCGGCACTGCCCGATTTACGAGCCTAATTAGGCCTCAGCGGTGCGAACTGCAGTTCATCCGCCGAATCGGTAATTGTTGTCGATTTGTAGATTTGCAACTTTAGAGATACGCAGAGCCGCACTCTTGTGTCTATTAGCAAATCTCTATACGCAATCAATACTCCACGCTTAGTCAGGTATATGCTTTGGCCCAAGCCCATGCCGAACATAATATAATGGAATAATAGATTACGATAATATATCACGGTTTATTAGGCTTTAAGAATTGGTTTCTATTGACTATGAAATACGATATATAATTTGTATAAACAATAATATATAAAATGTACTAATCATCTTTCTCTCTCTCTCTCTCTCTCGCTCTCGGTCTCTGTAGGCGGCGTAGCCCCTGGAACTCCATCAGCGGCCATGATCATGGAAGGGCTTGAAACCCTGGTGGCGCCCACGCATCACGCATTCCTGCTCACAGAAACGGCCGCCGCGGCCCACTTCAATGTGCTGAGCTTTGACACGTGCCTGTTCAAGACCAGCACGGCGCAGAGCGGCAGCCCCTCGGCTGCCAGTTACCTGGGCGCCGCGCAGTTTGGCGCGGCCAGCAGCTCGTCGACGGCTGCCAGCAGCAGCAGTGGCCAGACGCTGCTGCACTACACGACAGCGGTCAGTCATAGTCACAGCAACAATAGCAACAGCAACAGCAACAACAGCAACAACAACAACTCGGTGCTGCGCGCACGCAATCAAACAGCCACGCCCACACAGGGCGGCAGTCCAGGCAACGTGGCTGCCCAGCCAAGTGCAGGCAGCGCAGCAGCCGCAAGCAGCGGCCGCAGCTCCGCCTCACACCTCAGCCTGCTGAACACCAGCCAGCAGAGTCCCGTCACGGCCAGCGAGCACGGCGTGGCCGTGGAGGCCAAACAGCTCATCGAGGCTCTGCCCGGCGATCTCAATACGCCGGTGACCACGTCGAGCGACATTCCGTCGTTCTTTGGCCCATCCACAGTGGTCGAACCACCGCCAATAACCGGTGAGTGTAGAAAAGCATTTCTGGAATTTCCAGACTTTAGCTATAAATACGATATTACATAGTGATTGCAATAAAGTTATACGGATTCGATACGATTAGACTGTGAGATAACTAATTAACTAGGCCATCTTAGTCTGTATACTAAATTCACTATAATTATATGAATGTTTAGCCTAACTGGGAGCGACTTTGGAGTATATGATTATGAATATGATTTCCCTTCATGAGACGTGTCATCTAATCAGCTTAGAGGGGAATGTGAACTGAATAACAATAAAATAAAAATAATAGATATCTAAAAATAAATAAAAAATTTTAAAATTTTGATTTCATGAATATAAATGATATATGTATATGTATACCTTATTCAACAACTTGTGCTCCCATGTGCTTTTCTATAAACCCACTTCCTTCCTTCTTTGCCAATCGCACGACAAACCCCTTCACATAGCCAACAATGCCCGAGTGGTAGTGTTAGGGTATATCAACGAAAGGCAGCTAAAAAGCGCGTACTTTTGCTTGGAGTTTCTTTATCTGAGCGCTGCTAATGGACGCAGCTGCCACATGCTGCAGTTGCAGTTGCAGTTGCAGTTGCAGTCTACCCAAAAGACTGCGCGGACTCTAAATATGCAACTAATCCGTTGTCAAGCTTAAGCCGCTACATAAATCAGCCTCAGTCGAGGCCAGAAAGCAAGCCAGCTCTCTCTCTCTCTCTCTCTCTCTCTCTGTCTGTCCCTGTCACACTCTCACCTCAACACTCATTCAGCAGAGAAGCAGAAAAGGCAAAACAAGTTAAAAATCAAAAAACAAACATTCAAAAATTTCAAGTACCAATTTTATTGAATTTTTCGACTTGTTTCGTTTTGTTTTCGTTTTTGTTTTT
>NW_022046094.1:0-90266 GCF_001654015.2 Drosophila navojoa | reverse complement strand
TCTCTCTCTCTCTCTCTCTCTCTCTCTCTCTCTCCCTCTCTCTCTCTCTCTGTCTCCCTCTCTTGTGGAGTAGGATTTGAAAGACGGCTATCAAAATTCAGTTTGCTGCTGCCTAGAAGCAAACTCACTCGGACAATTGCTCTGTAATAACTCTGTACAAGCGCTCCCAACCTCAGATCAACACTGGGGACTTCCACTATTAGACTCTGCTGTTAGATTCTGCTATTAGACTCTGCTATTAGACTCTGCTGTTAGACTCTTCTGTTAAATCCGGCTGTTAGACTCAGCTGTTAATACCCTGCTGTTAGATTCTGCTGTTAGACTGTTAGACCCTGCTGTTGGCTTTATACTCTTACATTCTGCTGTTAACTTCACAGTGTGACTTCATATCACATTAGCAATAAGATATATACATACATATATTTATGATAATATCAAATCATACAAAAATCATATGAAATATTCCAGACTTATTACATAATTACTTCATAGGTAATACCTCTGAATTTGCAACTATTCCAATCCATAGATAATACATAAATCTTCTATCGATCTGCCCTTTCCCCCTTATCACATCAGTTCGCTCTAGCATCTGACCCTCGCCAATATGCCGCGTTCGCCGATCAGTGAGTGTATTCTGCACGTTATTTAAATGAAAATCTGAAATTCTAAACGCCAAATCAAGTTTGACAAGTTAACACCCATGCGAAACGATTTCGGCTTTAGCATGAGACAAAGTCACGGCCATGGGAAACGTAGCATCAGCATCTCCCAGACCGGAGGCTGAAGAAGCTGAGAATGCAAGCATATTTTCGACCAGGTAGTGCTCAGCTCTGCAAGAGAGCGAGACACAGCTTGATTCGATCTACAAGCCAGTGAGACTGTTGCAGTCGGGCATGACCGACTGCCCAATACTCGTTCATGGCATGGAGAAATGTTTTTCATTTCCCTCATATAGACTAAAATTTGACCTGAAGAGGAACTCATTAGCTAGCTGGCTTCTCAACATTTTAGGGGGGAAATAAAAAAAACTATTTATTATTTACGGATGTGCATATCTGAAACACTTTAGCATTCCATTTATATATTTTATATATAACGCTTCAAGACATTTCGCCTTCAATCCTTAAAAAAATTACTTTAGTCAGTGAAGACACGCCTCGAAGAGCGATTTATACTATCATCAGTGAGGATATCAACATGGATCTATCCACAAGACTTTTTAGTATTAAATAGCTTTAAAATCGAGCAAGATATAAGTAGTGTGCTTCGACCTGCCACGCCCCCAAACATATAATATTATATAAGGAAATTGAGAGGCGATGTGTCAGGCCTCAATGGATGATGAGACCACATAGATTTTGTCTCTAGCGCAAATACGACTTTAAATACATTTCATATAAAATAGTTTCCCGCCAAAAGACGTGGTCTATGTATTTGTTTTTTTAGCATCTTCAACAATATATTTTGTTCGCCTATAACTTTTATTTGCGTCTTGTATCTGTATCTTGTTCTTGAGTCAATTTCAACCTTCGACTTCAGCCAAATATTGTTTATAATGAGCTTCGCTCTGACATCTAAAGGTGTTGCCAAAACCCAAGAATTTAATATTTCATAAATATACATAATGTATAATAGTAATATATATGTATATACTTTAATCATATTAAAATATGTATATGTGTATACAGTCGAGTGCAGATAGTTCGAAATGGCAAGGGGATCAGCTTTTCGTCGATTTACACAGAATTCAAATTATCGAGAACGAATTATTGTATTTGCTAGGCTATAGAATTTCTTTTCATATATGTATAAATGTATCGAGACTCAAGTGTATATTGTATTTTATATGTATATACACATATACATTTATATATGAATATTTAATCATTGCATTTCATCGTAACACATATGGGATATACATATATTGAAACCCATCTTCCCTACAACGAAATTAAATACTTCATTTCAGTTATGTATATGTATATGATTATATCATTATATACATGAATTCAAGCCCAAGTCAACTTATCGATACAAACTGATATTGACGTAGTTCTTAATGACGATCAAGAAGCTCCATATATAATATATTTCCATATATGAAACTGATCTTCAATTGAAAATTCTATTCTAAATTATAAATTAGATTAGAGATAACTAAAGTAACTTGATGTGACATATCTGATAAATTTCATGTAAATGGGAAATGATATTGATCATATGAAACAATCCTCAAGCTCGACTTTAGTTGGAAATCCACTGTACCGATAGCTCCCTGGGAAGCAGTTGCTTCTATTTAGAAATATTTCTAGGTTTGCCACGCCATAGCTGTCTAATTTTAATGACTTAACTTTAAAAACTTTAGACTAAATAATTGATTCCGATTTCCTGTCGGGGCTATAAACTTCGCCTTTTAGCTGTTTTACATACTATATATTTAGACATGTAAAAGCTGGAAACACATTTGATATATCTACGGGTAAATATACTGAATATATTTCTAGCATTGGTCAATAAGATACCATGAATTGCCTAGGGTTTTTAGGGTTGTATCTTATATAATATATAGAATACTAGGGACGATTTTTGTAAGTAGCTTCTTTGGGGCTTTACGCTTGCATAAATGTGCCCAATAACTCTCCAGATTCGGATGTTGCTAGGATGCTGTCCTATGTGGCTTATCGCACTTGCAATGGAACTGATCCAAAACAGATTTGGATATATATATTTATAAGCATTAACTTTAGACTCTATAGACTACATAATAACTGTATATAATTTAAGTACGTACAAGTATTTCCGTCTCTAACTCTTTCTCTCTCTCTCTCTCTCTCATCCTTTGTGGCACACTCTCTCTCCCCCGCCACACACCCTTGCTCCATCTAACGGCATTCGTTGCACAGGAATTATGACACTGAGCCGTGGCCCGTACAGCGAGCTCGATAAAATGAGCCTTTTTCAAGACCTCAAACTCAAGCGACGCAAAATCGACTCAAGATGCAGCAGTGACGGCGAATCCATAGCGGACACATCCACCTCGTCGCCGGATCTATTGGCGCCGATGTCGCCGAAGCTCTGTGACAGCGGCACGACGCCGGCGCTGCCGTCGCTGCCGGCGCTGCCATCGGTGACGGTGACGGTGACAACAGCGGCGTCCACATCGGCGGCAGCTGCCGCCACCTCATCATCATCATCATCATCATCGGCAGGAGCAGGAAGTGGAGGCGCAGCAGCAGCAGCATCATCATCAACAATGTCAACGACAACCGGCAGCTGTCCGAGCAGCAGCAGCAGCAGCAACACCATCACCATTACCGCAACAGCAGCAGCCAAGGCAGCAGCATCGGCAGCCGCAGCAGCGGCAGCAGCAGCAGCCGTGGCAGCAACAGTTGCCGCTGCGGCGGCGAGCAGTGGATCGGCCGGTGGTGGATCCAAGCATCAACAGACTGAAATCAACTCATCCAGCAATGCGATCACAGCGGCGGCTGCTTCTACAGTTATGTCGCCACCGCCGTCGGCAGCGACGCCACCGCTGGCCCTCGACACTGGCGGAGGTGGAGGCGGCGGCGGCGGCGGCGGGGTAGAGGCCCTGTCGCTGGCACTGAGTGCACGCGGCACGCCGACGCCGCCGCACAACAATGGCGGCGCTTCCAGCTCGAGCAATGGCAGCAGTCGCCTGGCCTCGCCCGACTCGCTGGAGGAGAAGCCCTCGACGACGACGGGCAGTCGCAACAGTGCCACGCCCACCAACGGACTGCTGGCGACCAGCAGCAGCAGCAGCAGTGGAGGCGGCGGCAGCAACAGCAACAACAATAACAGCAACAGCAACAACAACAACAACAAGATCAGCAGCAATCTGAGTGTAATACGCTCGGTCAAGGAGGAGCGCATCCTGGCCTCGCCCACCAAAATGCTCGCCTACCACCAGCAGCAGCAGCAACAGCAGCAGCAGCACAGGGAGCGGGAGCGCGAGCGGGAAAGAGAACGCGAAAGGGAACGAGAAAGGGATCGGGATCTGAAGGCGGCCACGGGTCATGTCACAGTGCTGGTGACGCCGTCGCGCATCAAGGCGGAGCCGCCGCCGCCCGCCTCGCCCTCGTCCACCACGCAGCGGGATCGGGAACGGGAGCTGGGCTCCAGCTCCAGTTCGATCAGCTCCTCGCAGCACATCAGCCGTGCCAGTCCGCCGATGGGCCAGCATCATGGCCACGGCTACGGCCATCCGCACGCCCACGGCCACGGGCACGCCCAGCTGGGCCACGGCCATGGCCACGGGCATGGCAGCCTGGCGCCCGCCTCCATCGTACAGACGCATCACTTGCACCAGCAGCTGACGCAGCCGCTGACGCTGCGGAAGAACAGCCCGCCGCAGGAGCTGCAGCTGCCGCAGCTGGCCATGCAGTCGATGCAGCAGCTCACACAGCAGCAGCTGCATCTGCATCACCTGCTTGGCCAGCAGCAGCAGCAGCAACAGCAACAGCAGCAACAGTCGCCGCAACATCTGCAGCAACATTCGCCGCATGCGCTGATTCGCGTCAAGAAGGAGCCCAATGCGGGCGGTGGAACGGGCGGGCAGGTGCAGCGGCACCTATCGCCGCACCACCACCAACACCAGCACCAGCAACACCAGCAGCAGCAGCAGCAGCAACAACAGCAGCAACAAAACCAGCAGCATCAGCAGCAGCAGCAGCAACAGCAACAACAGCAGCAGCAGCAGCAACAGTCGCTGATGCACTCCGCCTCGCTGCAGTCGCTGCGCCATCCGAGCCGCGATGCCGCCATACTGTTCCGGGTGAAGAGCGAGGTGCAGCAGCAGGTGGCGGTGGCTGCTGCCGCCGCATCCAGCGGACTGCCCCATCTGATGCAGCCCTCGGCAGCAGCAGCAGCGGCCGCCGCAGCGGCAGCTCAGCGCATGGTCTGCTTCAGCAATGCGCGCATCAACGGCGTCAAGCCGGAGGTGATTGGCGGGCCGCTCTGCCCGTCGCCGCATCCCTCGTCCTCGTCCTCGTCGTCCCAGCTGTCGCCGCAGACGCCCTCGCAGACGCCGCCGCGCGGCACGCCCACCGTCATCATGGGCGAGAGCTGCGGCGTGCGCACCATGGTCTGGGGCTATGAGCCGCCGCCGCCAACAGCGGGACAGCAGCAGCAGCAGCAACAGCAGCAGCAGCACCAACACCAACACCAACACCAACAGCAACAACACCAACACCAGCAACAACAACAGCAGCAGCAGCAACAGCAGCAACACCAGCAGCAGCAACACCAACAGCAGCAGCAGCAGCAACAACAACAGCAACAGCAGCAGCAACATCAGCAACATTGCCTGCAAACAGCTTCGTCACCATCGACCGGATCGATTACGCCCAGCCATACGCCCGGTCCGCCGGCTGTGGGTCCGCAGAACAACGAGGAGGCTGCCCAGCTGCTGCTCTCGCTCGGACAGACGCGCATCCAGGATATCCGTCCGCGTCCGCATCAATTCCGCACGCCGCACGCGCTCAACATGGAGCGCCTGTGGGCCGGGGACTACTCGCAGCTGCCGCCGGGTCAGCTGCAGGCGCTGAATCTGAGCGCCCAGCAGCAGTGGGGCAGCTCCAATTCCAATTCCAACTCCAGCAGCAGCGGGCGCTCCCTCGAGGCGCCGCACGAGCCAACGGACGAGGATGATCAGCCGCTGGTCTGCATGATCTGTGAGGACAAGGCCACCGGACTGCACTACGGCATCATCACCTGCGAGGGGTAAGTTGGGAGCACGGACAAATGGCAAATGGAGCACTTGACCAAGTTGATCTAACATGAATCTCTCCCTCTCTCTCTCTCTCTCTCTCTCCCTCTCTATGATCCTCTCCTGCAGATGCAAGGGCTTCTTCAAGCGCACCGTGCAAAACCGAAGGATCTACACGTGCGTGGCCGATGGCACCTGCGAGATAACCAAAGCACAGCGCAACCGTTGTCAGTATTGTCGATTTAAGAAATGCATTGAGCAGGGCATGGTGCTGCAAGGTCAGTATGACAAACAACGCCTACGAAACTCTAACGGTCGCTAGTCGCAATCGAAATCATTGAGAAGAAGCAGGAAATTTAATAACAAGAAATAACGAATTAAGTAGAGCCGGGCAGTTCAAATGGGCACCTCTGCTAATCCAATATCCAGGCAAAACTAGAGAAGCTTCTCTACCCGGTAGTGCCTCACTATAAAGTATCCCAAATCACACTCTAAATTGAGCTGACTGAGTAGAGTACAAATTATTCAGTTCTACTTAGATATAGAAATAAGCAATAGCATTCCATGGTCAACGAAGACTCTCTTGATCGGAAGATCCGAAAAACTCTATAACCATATAAGTTTGCTCATACAAATTCGTGTAGGTACCAGAGTTTTCGTCGCAATAAATTCCAATTTCAATGGTCTTAGAGCACTACAACAACTTCCTTTTCTGTTTAATACATAGAAATTCCACTAGAAAATCCAATAAAAAACTGAGTAGAGCTAGTTGAGCTCAAAATTTGTACTCTACATGATTTATGATTGAATTTCAATGCATCTATAAGCTGAAATCACAATTCCAATAGACTTCGAGCACTCAAATATCTTTTATTTATATATGTATATAAAGCTAACGGATTAGTAACTTTTACTGTTGATATCCTGACAGATATACACCTATATACTGAAAATCTATTATTAGGAATTTTTGTATAGAAATTTCGTTAATATTTTTCTTGTACAAATCAGTTCGACAGTATATCAGTTTAGTATTCTATATGGAATTCCAGTCAGCTTATCAAAGAGCTCGCAGCTATCATAGTATTCCAGTATATAATTATATATAATCATAACAAGTTTTTACTGGGCTAATACGCAAACTTTGTCAAACACAAAAGGTATATTAAAAACCAATTACTGACTCAGAATATTTTAGTTTCGTATAATCTTTCGAATTAACCAAACATACCTAGAAAATACTAAGAGCAAAGCTTGAAATATTCAGAATGATGTACAGACGAGTCTTGATCATTTTTATCCCGCTAAATCGAAAATCGTAATGAATCTAACAATAGTTTCAATCCCCATGAAAAAATAATCCGTACTCCATAATTTAAATTTCTATATAAATCTGATCCCCTTCGCATTTCGAATTATCAGTACTCCACTGTATAAGATACTTCATATATGTGTATACATATATCAGAGACTTTAATAGACAGCTTTCCTTATGAAAGAAAGAAAACAAAATCATTAGATTATTATCGATTGTAGCTGAATCATGCAAACCGACTGTTAACTCATCTGCGTACATTGACTTTTATGAGTCAGTGCAAACCCAATTTTACTATAATATTTCTCTCACCTCGATCCCTGGCAGCCGTGCGGGAGGATCGCATGCCGGGCGGACGTAACAGCGGCGCCGTCTACAATCTGTACAAGGTGAAGTACAAGAAGCACAAGAAGACAAACCAAAAGCAGCAGCAGCAACAGCAGCAGCAGCAGCAACAGCAGCAACAGCAGCAGCAGCAACAGCAGCAGCAACAGTTGCTGTCGCCCATACACCATCATCATGCGGCTGGCGGACATGGCCATCCGGCGCAATTGTCGCCGCATCATTTGCTGTCGCCGCAGCAGCAACAGTTGGCCGCAGCTGTTGCCGCCGCTGCCCAGCATCAGCATCAGCAATCGAAGCTGTTTCTGGGTCCCGTGCTGAAGACGGAGCATCTGCAGCCGCCGCCGATGCACAGTCCGGCCCAGCAGCAACATCAGCAACAGCAGCAGCAGCAGCAGCAACAACAGCAGCAACAGCAGCAGCAACAATCGTCGCCGCATTTGTCGCTCTCCTCCCCGCATCACGTGCCGCAGCCGCCCAATGTGACACAGCAGCAACACCACAACCATCACCAGCAGCAACAGCAGCAGCAACAGCAGCAGCAACAACAGCAGCAGCAACAACAGCAACAGCAGCAGCAGCAACCATCGCTGCCGGCGCACCTGATGAACGGCACCATACTGAAGACAGCGCTGACCAATCCCAGCGAGATCGTCCATCTGCGGCACCGCCTCGACTCGGCCGTCAGCTCGTCGAAGGACAGACAGATCTCGTACGAGCATGCGCTCTCGATGATCCAGACGCTGATCGATTGCGATGCCATGGAGGACATTGCCACGCTGCCGCACTTCAGCGAGTTCCTCGAGGACAAGTCGGAGATCAGCGAGAAGCTATGCAACATTGGCGACTCGATTGTCCACAAGCTCGTCTCGTGGACCAAGAAGCTGCCCTTCTATCTGGAGATACCCGTCGAGATTCACACAAAGCTGCTCACCGACAAGTGGCACGAGATACTCATACTGACCACGGCCGCCTACCAGGCGCTGCACGGCAAGCGCTCCTCGAGCGCCGCCACCAGTCCCAACAATCACAGCAGCAATCGGCACGGCTCGCCGGCGCCAACATCCACGCCCACAGCCAGCCAGCTGCCCATGCCGCTGCACAAGGACGATCCGGAGTTTGTCAGCGAGGTGAACTCGCACCTGAGCACGCTGCAGACCTGCCTGACGACGCTGATGGGCCAGCCGATAGCCATGGAGCAGCTCAAGCTGGACGTCGGCCACATGGTCGACAAGATGACCCAGATCACCATCATGTTCCGGCGCATCAAGCTCAAGATGGAGGAGTATGTCTGCCTCAAGGTCTACATATTGCTGAACAAAGGTACGTCCCCACCGGCCCACCCATCGTTGTCCACTAATGCATCTGTTCCCCTTCGTAACTTTTAGCAGAAGTGGAACTGGAGAGCATACAGGAGCGCTATATCCAGGTGCTGCGCTCCTACCTGCAGAGCTCCTCGCCCCAGAATCCGCAGGCGCGGCTCAGCGAGCTGCTCTCCCACATACCCGAGGTGAGTGCGAGCTGAATGAAGCATTGAAGCGAGTCCCCCATCTAATCCACCTGCAATCCATCCCCCACAGATTCAAGCGGCGGCCAGTCTGTTGCTGGAGAGTAAAATGTTCTACGTGCCCTTCGTGCTCAACTCGGCGAGCATAAGGTAGCAAATGCTTGAGCATGGCCTGCTGCCCGCCAGCAATCATCAGCCGGCGCCGTCCAAGCGCCAACCGCAACACGAGCCACATTTAACAACAACAGCAACAACAACATTAGCAACACGTCGCAGATCACGGCCACAACAACAGCAGCAGCAACAACAACAGCAGCAGCAGCAACAGTTGCAGGCGCAGGTTGCCATGTTGCTGGATTTGCCCAAGATCAAAATTGAAATTGGCGCTGCAGATTCGCCACCGCCACCACAGCAGCAGCAGCAACAATTGCCGCTGTCGCTGACAGCAACCAACTCGGGCAGCGCCAATAACAATGCCTCCTCGTCCATACTGAAGACTTCGCTGCTGAGCGGCGCAGCGGCCACGTTGGCGACGCTAACAGCAGCTGCAGATCAAATAGCGCGCAGCAGCAACAACAGCAGCAATGGCAGCAGCAGCAGCAGCAGCAGCAGCAGCAGTAGCAGCAGCAGCAACAGCAACAGCAGCAACCGATTAGAAGAGAGCAAAAGACTTGAACATCAACAACATCAGCAACAACAACAACAGTATACATCAATTCTACAGTCGGCCTTAATGTCACAACGTCCAACAGCAACAGCAACAACAGCAGCAGCAACAACAACAGCTGCAACACGAGCGTCAACGCCGCCGCCAGCTCATGTGCTGAAGACGGCGGTGACTTTGGCCAGCCTAAGTGAAATAGCCACTGCTCAACAGCAACAGCAGCAGTTGCTCGCATTGCAGCAGCAACAGCAACAACAACAGCAGCAACAACAACAACAACAGCAACATCAACTAATACTGCCCCGTAGGATAATCAACTTAAGTAACAACACTGCCACGAGCCAAGGAGCAATAACAATCACAACCAAATCGCTGCTGCGACAGCGCAATGGCAACAGCAATAGCAATAGCAACAGCAACAGCAACGGCAGCTGCCACAGCAGCAGCAACAGTTCAAGTCAGGCGGCAAATGGTAAGCAACAATATTTGTGAGCAATAGACGCAGCTAATTTTGAAATACCAATTGCCAGCAGCTGCAACAGCAACAAGAACAACATCAGCAGCAGCAGCAACAGCCGCAGCAACAACAACAGCATCAACAACCACAATACTGCCCAACGGCAACTGTTGCCGACCGTCGGCAACTGTTGCCAGCACTGCCACAATACATACACAAACCGATGAGCAGCTGTTGCTGACCGCTGCCACGCCCACGTCATTAGCAATGCGCCCAGCAACAATGCAACAATGGACTGCCGTGTCGACGACGACGACGACGACACAAACTCAAACACAAACACAACACCGACAACCACAGCAACAACAACAACAACCACATCAAACAACAACATCATCCACAGCACCACACAACAGCAACAGCAACAACAACAACAACAACAACAATATGAATAATCATAATTTTAATAATAATAACAATATAAATACTTATACTGCCGCTGCTGCCACGCCCACGCGCCCGCCTACGCGCACGCCCGTGACCTCAGCTTCTGTTACTGTAGTTGTGTTCAAAACAATGTTACCTGATGACTGAATTATTTTAGAATAGTACACTTAAAGCATGTTTTTTATTATATCGATTATCGATGATCGATTGTCGATTACCGATTATCGATTACCACTTACCAATTTAATATCGATTACCAATTACCATTTACCAATTACCAACTATTAAGCTTCAATTATCGATTATCGATTATCGATTGGTCGCTTGCCGATTATCGATCATTGATTATTTTATGATCATTATCATTATCATTATTATTACTACATACATAATGTAGAGCATATTGTATTTTCATATAATTTTTAATTTTCGCCCTAATTGTTGGAGATCTTAAAAGCCAAAACCTAACCTAAACATATATACAAAACGAAAATAACAAAAACATAAAAATCATGAGAAAAAAAAAACAGAAATCAAAGCACTAAACCAGGCGAACCAACCCATCCTGTTGCCCTCACACAACCCTAACGTATTCAAAAGACTGCGGACCGAAAATGAAACGAAATGGAATGGAACGGAACGGAACGGAATAAAACAGAACAGCAATAACAGCAGCCAGACCAATGAAATGAAATGTAATGAAATAGAATATCCTTGAAATGAACGTACAGAACACAAGACTGCAGAGTATATTAAAGAAAAAGAACAAAAAGCAACAAAAAAAAAACATACAATGAAAAGAAACTTGCATGGAAACAATGACCCACAACAAGACTGCAAACATATGTGAAACATAATGGAATGGAACACTTTTTTCTGCTTGACAGTCCAAGACGAACGCACTGAACACACCGAAGACTGTTGACTGTAAAACGGAACGAAACGGCATGAAACGAAATGTACTGAAACGAAATGGAATGGAACAGTTTGGTTTGGTCTAGTTTTGGCTAAAAAAAAAAAAAACAGAAGAAGTAATGATGAACTAAATAGATTTTTGTTTTGTGTTGTTCTCATTCGGTTCTAGAACTGAATTCTGTGCTTTTTACGGCATTACGAGAGTGTATGTGTGTGTGTGTGTGTGTGTGTGTGTGTGCGTGAGTGTGTGTGGACTTTTTAAACTAAATAAATTATGCTTTTACTATATACATACATTATGAAATATACATATATATCTATATATATGCATATATAAGCACACCCACACACACAACCCCACACATACATATAGAATTATAATAAACTTTTTTTTATGCAAAATTTTAGAGCGCAAAATAATTGCAAAAATAAGAGGAAAAATCTTAATTTAAGTGTTAACATTTATTCATATGGAGTTGATTTAAGATCAGTTAAGATTGAGCTAATCAATTATAGTTGACTATAGCCACACACACACACACACATGAACACGCCTACACACACATATACACAAAGATACACACTCATATAATGTCTACAGCTATAAGAAAACATTGTTTTTTTTTTTTATATACATATATCTATCTATATATACACACAGATCTGAATAGATATATATATAGGAATATACCGCAAATCAACCATATAAGGTATATATACATACATCTAATATATACATATATATATACACATATATATACATAGAAACTAAAGTCGTATTTAGCTAGTTTTTACTGTCCCTGGTTTTTAAGTACTTTTTTTGTAGAGAAATTCACACATACACATCCATACACACACACAAACACACACACACATACACATACATAGATACACACACGGGCTGCGCTGCGTGTAACGGGCTTGGGCTAAGGGTGAGGAGCGTGTTGTGGGAGTGTCGAGGGGCGATTGGCTACGTTTATCGATAAACGATAACACGGCAACAAGCTACAGCAAGCTTCTACTTTAAATTATTTAAATGGCATATTATGTAACGTTAGTTTAATCAACTACACACACACACACACACACACATACACCCATACATCTAAGCCTAAGCTAATCTAATATAATATTAATTATTGAATAATTGAGAAGATGATGAAAAATGTGTGCATACAAAGTTATACAACTGTTTATTATTATTATTTTATTTTTATTTTTATTTTTAATTTTTTTTTTTTTTTTTTTTTTTTGTATGTTTGTATGTATCCTGTCTTGTACACTTGATCAACAGAAAGAAGAAAACAAAAAAGAAACTAATTCTAATTATTCATTTAATTTTATTATTATTATTTTTTTTTTTGTATTCATTTATTATTATCATGTATGTATATGCCTATATAGTATATACATATGCATACTAAACATAATTATCGCATAGTACATACAAATAACTATTCATATATACATATGTATATGTATGTATTTATAATACATATATGTATATTTTCAATGGCGAATGCGTCGTCGTCGTAATCAAAAAAAAAAAAAAGAAAAAAGCGAAAATAAAATGAAAAAACAAAAAAAAAAAACAAAAAACAAAAAATGATCATAAAACTGAGAGAATGAAAACAAACATACAAAAAAAGGAAAACTGCCTGAAATCGGGCTATCGATCGATGCCGTTCGCTATCGATATCGATGTCGCACTATCGTTTATTGTAAATGTATTAATTTTGTTGATTTTTTTGCTGTCTGTATACATTTTTTTTAACAACATTTTTAATAAATGTAATTCTTAAATAATTTCTTTTTTCGTTTTTGTTTATTATTTTGTTTTTAGCTCTTGTGATTTCCCACAATTTTTTTTTTAATTTTTTCTAGCGAATCAGTAATCAATGTTGGCCGACAAATTTACGAACAATTTAAAATATTTCTACAATATTTACTATTTCGCATCGTCCTTCAAATTCTGAAGAAATCACAGAAATATTGCATACTTTTAGGGGCCCGCAATGCGAGCGAAATTCAAGTTGAAGACGTGCGAAACAGACTTGAACGGCATATAGATAGCTGTTCAGAGACCGATTTATAAGCCCACTGAGTGAAACTTTAGCAAACCATTCAAGCTACACTTGAGATACTGCAAAGAGAATGCATCGAATCGAAATAGACTAAATTTGCTAGATTATCAAATGTTGGAAATGATAAAAGTCGAGCTTAACGACTTGAACAGCGACAGATAAGGGTTATTCCAGCAGCCAATTCATCATTGCATTCTCTACTGTAAATTTCGTTCGTCTCTTCAAACATGCAGAAAACAAAAGAAATCTTCAGAATTAAATTTCAACTAAAGTGTTACGATTTCAGGAAAGCTAAAATTTATAAAAAAAAAAAAAATTATTTAATGGCAAAAGTTGATAAAGAATAACCCCAAGCTTCGAAACGAGCCCGAAAACAACAGAAACAATAAACAATTCCTAACGCCTTCCACACAAACGAAGCAAATGCGCTCTCTTTCTCTCTCGCTCGCACATACAAAGCACACACTCACACACACAAACACACACATAGATACAGAGAATATAAATGGTAAAAAAAAGTGAATAATATATAGCTAAGAGAAATGTAATTACGTTTAAAGCAAGAGTCTGACATCAAATTGCCTTCAAGAGACAGAAAAACAAAAGAGTTAAAAGAAAAAGAGAAAATGATAAAGAAAAGATTTTCCATAGCGAAAGTTTTCTTTCAGTTTTGTTTTCTTGTTTTCCGCATATAAAACGCAGCAGTTAAAAATACATAAGAGTACATACATAAGGGTATATAACTGTATATGTATTAATGAAACATATATATATAATACGATTACGAATACGAATAATTAAATAATGGAAAAGTATAGTCAACATATATATACATACCCATATACAATATATATGTACGGTATATAGATGCGTAAATAAATGTAGTGAAAAAGCAAATGATGATGACGATGATGATGATGATGATGATACCATATTTTTGCACTGTGTGTTAACAAATAAGTGTTAGGCCATAAATTGTCATTTTACTGCAATGCATTTGAGCTAGAACGAATCAGCATGAATCAATCCTCACACCCGCCCCCACTCCAACTCGATCATTCCCATTCGTTCAGTTATATAGATATAGATATATAGTGGAGTACACATTGAGAAGCGAACCGTATCCAAATGAAAAACCTCCCAGAATTAGGCCAGGCCATTTTTGTAGACTAGCGAGTACATGACTTCAATATGCTCTTATGTCTTTGTAAATAACGAGTAGCGAGTAACAAGTAACGAGTAGCGAGTAACGAGTAACGAGTAACTTTCATGCAGCACACGCACTAGGAAGTTATGGAAGGTAAAGAAGAGAAGCAAAACAAAACTTTGCTTTTGTCCCCCATTAGCTAGCTAATTTTTAATAAACACATTTACAAGAGTTGAAACACCCACATACAAACAAACAAACACACACACACACACACATACACATGTAGACGATCCTAAGTAGTATTCACTCAGACCACAGGCAGCACTCGCTATGCATGATATAAACGATATTCGGTGCAGAACACTTGAAGCAGATCTGTTTCAAAAAAGGCTCAAAGAGAAAATTCATAAATATAAAATATATATAAAATCAAAAGAATAAGTAAATTATAGAGCGTGTGTTATGTGTATGCCAGTTAAAAGGGGAGTACATACTTTTTATGGTGCTTAACTCGATCAAGAAACCCCTTAAAAATAATCGATAACGATAACCGATAAACACAACAACTCAAAACCAATGGGACTGATGCAATAAAAGCTATTAAAACTTACACAAACACACACAAAATTATATATATATCTAAATATATATTTGGCATTTTTTCGACATGAAAACGAAACACACAAAAAATTTAAAAAAAATATATACAAAAAAAAACAAGGTAGATCCTTTAAAAAAAAATAATAAAAAACAGACATAAATCAATGAAAGGATAGAGAAAAAATCGTCCTGCTAAAAGTGCAGGAAAATGCCATTGTTACTCTTATAACCACAAACATTTTTTGTGTATAAGTAACAAAATATTAAAATTAAAAAAAAAAAATTGAGAGAATAGCTATTAGACAAAATGTTTTTTTTTTTCGGCAGCATAGGCAAGGACTCTACTTGCTGTTCGAGTGTCCAGGCATAAGGACTGGCTCAAGCGTTTTATATAAATATATACAAGACACACACATACAACATACACAGACACACACATTAGCATATATACATACATATTTACATCATTCTTTGTTTAGTTTTGGAATTTAAATAAAATGTTATTTGATGGATTAGCGAAAGAATGAAATGAAAATGATATAATTTGACATTGATGTAAGAGGGCAAAGGAAACGGATATAAAATGCTAGCAAAATATAATGAATAATAATAAAACAAAAAAACATAAGGTAAATTAATGAAACAAACTAAGCCCGAAATTGACAAGTTTTAAAGCACGATTCGAAACACAAACACACACATATACAGACACACATTTAATAAATTACACATTGTATTAATAATAATATTAATAATAATAATAATAATGATATAAATTAATGAAATGAAATGTATTTACGAATAAAGTTAATATTATCACATGAAATGTGCACATTTGGAATTTATTTATTTGCTCGCTGCGCCCGGTCTAAGTCTTATTTATTGATTTTGGCTATAAACTGCGGCTGAACGACGATCTTGAACTGCTTCTTTGGTTGGATATGGGCGACATCGGTGAAGTCCCTGCAAGATGGATGTCAATGAATATTAATATACTGTATCTAGTTTAGTTATATAGTAAGACATACTCTTCGTTGGCCAGCGTTACATTGATGCGCCCGGTGGATACGCGTGTTGGTCGTATGGCGCCAAAGAAATCTATGATCGGCACTTTCATCGGATCGCGTCTGTACAAATCCTTGCGAACGCCGACAGTCGAGATGCAGACGCGCTTGGGGCACACTTGCAACTGCAAACAGGCAAAAGAAACTATTGAATAAGCCACGATGAGGACCACACTGGCTGCTTACAAATTCGCCAATTGTGCGCTTGCTAAAGGGCTGCACCTTCTCCAGAAACTCAAGTGCATAGTAGGTGTAGCGATCGATCATGTAGACGCCAATCGAGGGGTCGACGTGATGCTGTTGCCAAATACATACAGTTATTATAAACAAATCTGAGTCAAACGCAGCAGGCGCCATTGCTCACCGATAGCGAATCCTCGCCGACCAGACTGCTGGCTACAGCTAATACGTTGGGCGATATAAACTTCTCGTACAGCGACGCCGCCTGGCAAGTGTCCACCATGAAGAAAAGCTCATTGTAGCTGAAAACAGACAAGAGGGGCTAAGCGCCAGCAGATTGAACTTTCATTTTATATTCTTACCGCTTCTTCTCCCACATTTGCTGTATGCCATCGGCCAGTTCCTGGCTGGTTATCTCTTCGGAGTCCTGGAATTTCAGAAAGCCATCGCCGCCATGTCCCGTCAAATAGATGAGCACATTGCTACCCGCATCCGAGAGCAATTTCTTGGAACGTGCTGTTCCGTTTTGAGTGCGGCCCGTTAGCAGCCGGACAAAGTTCTCAACGGTCACCTCGTAGCCCCGATAATCAACCTCCACATCGTCGCCATACACGTTGATGTGCTGATTCGCATTGTTGTACACCTGGCCGGGTCGCGGATTACGCGCATTGCAGGCCATATCGTCGGCAATCATCAAAATGATCTGCGAATCGGGTATGCCGAGGCGTTTGACGGACCTATAAATGGACAGCACATTGGCCACATGACGATAATTGAACCAGAAACGCGAGGCATCCACCAACACGGCCCAGTTGTTCGTATGTGTCGAGCGTTCAGCGGCATCTATATAGGCTTCTGGCAGTATTGCGGTGTCCTATAAATGGGAGTCAGAGCAATTGTTTAAGCTGCCTTTTCACTGTTTTTTTTCGCTTTACTTACATATTCTTCGGCGCTGATTTGTATAATAGCAAGTACCAGTAGAAGCGCTTTGAATAACATTTTTGTAAATTTTTATTTATTATTTCCCGATTTCTATTTTGTATGCCGGCGTTGAGCCAGCCCTGTTCCTGCACAGAGCTGCCAGGTGTTTTGTGTGAGGCAACAGCTGACAGCGCTGCCAGTGCTGTCATTCACCATTCTGGCAACTCTTGGTTATGCGACAACAAATGTTAATTGCCAACAATTTCCATGCCAATTCTTGCAAATTAAAATGACTTTTATGAACCATTTCTGCCTTAAAACATAAAGTTCATAGGTTTAGCTTTCGAATGATAGGTAGCATTGTTGCTAAGGTCAGCTTTAGGGGTCATAAAAAGCAAAAGAAAAACGCCGATGGCGTTCTCAGACAATCCAATATGGCGTATAAATGACGCTGGCATGTCGGCTAAAGCAGACGAAGACGAAGAGAGAGAGAGAGAAACGGAGCAATAAACAGCACGTCAGCCGAAAGCACTTCGTGCACATGCTTATATATGTACACACAAATATACTCATGTGCATGAGTATGTGTAAAATGCATATTCAAATGTTAAATGTGCTTTTACATATAGATATGTATGCGTATATTAAAAATACAAAGGTACTTGGCTTTTCTCATGGCGAAAATAAAGAAAATTAACCAACAACAATGCTTATGAAAACTCTCTGAATTCGCCGCAAACATCTCGCAATCGCGATCACATCGCTCGCACTCTCCCCGACTCTCTCTCTCTCGCTCTCTCGATTCCTCCATATATTTTCTGTTCTAAATGATTCTTGCTCTCTGATTCACGTGGGTTTCCAAACGAATGCATGAATATGGGTTTGGTTTCTCTTAGTCTGGGCGAATATTGAGCATGTATGAGAGTGTGTGTATGTGTTTTTCACCATTTAGTGTTGAGCTTGAGCTCTGCCGGAAGTTTTCTTTTCATTTTTCATCCGTTTATTGTTGTGCATTATGCCTGCCCATTGATATTCGCATATTGTCGCTTCTGTTTTACCTTGAGATTCATGGCTGATAGCTGCGTGGCGTTTGTCGGCCATTGCGTTTTCCAATTTCTGTTGCCTTCAGCGCTTAAATACATACACATATACATTTGCAAGCGTGTGTGTGCGGCGAATGTATGTACATGTTCGTATCTATGTATGTATGTATGTATGTACATTAATGTGTCTGCCAGAGCCCACAGTTTCTACTTGCCATATTTTTATATGCACACATACATATGTACGTATGCATGTATTTATATGAATTACTCTATGTATAAACAGGCATTTAAAGGTGAAATCAGTGGAGTGGGCGTGCTGCGAAAGCCTGCAGAAAACAATTAAAAGGCGACTTTTTCCATCCATATGTATGTATGTATATATGCATGCATATACATATGTATGTATGTACATCCATATGCACGGCTGCATGTGTGTCATGTGCTTGATTTTGCGTGCGTATGAATATGTGTGCGTGTGTTTGTCTCTACATAAATAACGAATGTATTTGTGCACTAATTTATCGATATGTTTGCTGCCATTGTTTTCAGATCTTTATTTACATAACAAAATTTATTTTTCTATTAAAGGAGGAATAGGTATAGATTTAAAAATAGCTATATATACGCAATTAAGGTTATAAATATTATATTTATGCAATTCAATGTCGATCACAACTAAGAAAAAACTTCAGCACATCTTGATCCTTGCTGGCCAAGAGTATCCTTGACTTTTTACAATATTAACTGCCAGCAGCTTTTGCATGCGCAGCAGTTACATCAGTGTAGTAGGCTGGCAGCGCAGGCAGAGATGGAGCTACGCAATGTCCTAGTTTGGTCCATACTTTTGACCTTGACCCAGTTGAAAGCGTGTTCAATGGGGTTGACATGACCTGCACTTGTGAAAATACCTTTGTTGAAATACAATTATTGTTAATAGACGCCGAGATATGTACATATAGTGGTCTATTGATTTTCCCTCTGCCCTTTGCTCACGTTCAAGTGGCACAATGAGCAATTTGCAGGGCAATTAAGTTGGCCTTTAACCCATATAACACACACACACCTGCACTTTCCTTTTTTTGCGTGCGTATGTGCGTGTGTGTTGTCATAAAAAGGAAAACTGGACTCTTAGCCTGCCACTTGCAGGATTCTCCACTTCAAAACGCGTCGCCAGCTCGAGGGCGCCACAATAACAAAACAAAAAGCAAGAAAAAGAAAATATAAATAAAAGAAAAATAATTGAAAAGAAAACAGCGAAAGAGAAACATCGTGTGCTTTCATCATGCTTTCGTATACCAATACAAATACCTAAAGCAATAACAGAATATAAACATGTACATGTATGTATGTATATTGTAATAGTTAAATGGTTGGTCTGCTGTGATAAAAAAGAAAAGCATCAAAATTCATCCGTTCCAAAGTACTTTCGAGCTTGTGCCATATTTCAATCAAAATATAATTTCATATCCCATTAAAACACAACAAATACGCCAAAATAACACAAGACTAGACAGTCCCAGCAGCAACATCGGCAATATCAGCAACTGAGGTGGCGGCGGCGGCGGCGGCAACAGCACTAACAGCAACTGTTAAAGAAAATCAGCTACAAAAGCGATATGAATAAATGAATTTGCATACTAAAAGGCACAGCGAAAACTCAGCAACCACATCAGGCCGATCGGAGAACATCTGAGTATTGTATGCTTGAATATGTGCCATAAGTTTCTTGAAAGTCTTAGTTTTAGTTTTATTGCTACCCCCAGCCGAAAACGAAGCGCTTGCTCTTAACTGTAGTCCTTGCAGTCGATGTCGTGCAGCAGGCCAAAACCAGCAAAGCAGCAGAGCACAAAACGAGTAAGTACACAATTGTTGAGTTCACAGCGACTTGTGCGTGCCCTACATTTACAGTAAGTTGTCAAACTTTTTAAATCTGTTGTCAAAAACTGCTAGCCAGTGCGAGAAAACATACGTACGTATGTATGTGTGTCTAAGGCATATTCCATAAATGTTATGCTATAAGTAGAAGCTGTCATACGATATATTTCGATATTATTACATTCTCCAGTTTTGTGGTTGATTAATTACGCAAATATTGCGGAAATAATTAATTTTGATCCTTTGAAAGCATACATTATTCGCTTTCAAGTAGGGTATAAATGTATCTCAGAGATAGTACTTACATGTGGTCGAGTCAGAGTCAGCGGCGAATACATATTTCGCCGCTTTGACGACGCTCTCTTGTTCTCTTGTCCGCTCTCGCTCTCTTTGGCGTGTTGTGCGCTGCCATTTTGCCTTGTTATTTCACTTCGTACCGTGTTTGCGTTCACAACTCTGTCGGTCGGGTTCTGCATTTTATTTTATTATTATTATTTTTTTTTTGTTTTTCTCTGCTTTGGATTGTGCAGTTTTTTCGTACATTTGTATATCAAACTGACCGCGTTTCCATCGACTTTGAATTAATTAACGATTGCGGATTGATTTCGGTACAATTGAATAACAATAAATGCGGAAAATTCGCAAATGATGCGAAGGCGACTCTGAAAAAAGAGAATTAAGTAAGTATCGTCGTTGTGGCTATGTGCCCGCTGTGTATGTTGGTGTCTGAATGTGTGTGCATGTGTTGCTCGGGTGTGCGTGCGAGAGCTGTTTATGTACATGCACACATACATCGAAATCTTCGCAAGTATGCGTATATGGCAAATCATTCGCAAACACAAATGCTCCCATGCATAATTAAAAGAAAATTCAAAAATCATATAAACAGTCAAAAAACCAAAACGATTTGCCTAAAAATATCAAATCAATGCTATCGGAATAATTTAATTTGCCAATTTATTTATGACCAACGACCTAACAAGTAAATCAACTGGTGTACCCTTTTCAAATGCTGCTCTTCATCTGTGGCAGGTGAATCTTCTGTGCAGCTGCGTAACCCGGCCACCTGCAAGCAGGTTTAGCCTTCCGGCTTAAATAACATCTAGGCGCGTTTCTTGATTTTGAATTTTTAATAAATTTGCAAATTCAAACGTAATGTAACCCAACGAATAATTAAAGAATTTTATTCAAATTCAAAATATCTTAAAACGCGCAAATTTGTGGCTTCAGTGTGACCAAATATTGTAAAAGTAAATCCTTAAATTGTACATTTTCAGCGCAAAAGCAAAAAGGCAATTGATCAACAAAGTTGCCAATTTTTGCAATTTATTTGTTTACATACTTTTACGATTGATTCATTTGTGTTTCTTAATGTGAAACGATGCGTTTATAAATTTTTAGTAAATATATCAATATTAAATATGTTATTTTGTAGTAATCAGCCTGGAAATTTTGGGTTTTTATCTGACTACACCTCCTTGGCCATTTTCTCACTTGATCTAGCCGTGATCCAGTTCTGCACGATTGCGAACACAGCACGTGCATTCCTCATAAAAACTGATAATTCATATCCTTCCATGACATGTACCCAGCATAAAGTTAGGCAAATGCATTTTTTCAATGGTTGTAGATTGCCTGTCAGTGATCCGCTCTAATTTGATTTTATATTTGCAAATGTAGCAATTTTCGCAGCCATAAAGCATCGAAACGGTGAAAAATCAGATATCGATGTGGTAAACGATACTCTTCAGGCTATCGATATTTTTACCCCTACATCTCTGTGTGCGGCAACGCTGTGCAACAGCATAAAAGTAGAAGCCAGATTTGATCGAACAAACATTTTAAACAAATATAAACGGCTGTTCTTTCCTATTTTTTTTATCAACTCAATTGAAAGTAAGAGTCGGAAATTTGATAATCGAAAAAAAAAAAAAAAAACAAAACGAAAGAGCATAAAATAGCTTACAGAGGGCCGAATGCCCGGGACCGCTGCCGATACGTGCCCGTGCGCTTATAAGTGTGTTTACTACAGCATTAAGGCTCAATTCTGTTGATTCTATTTTTTTTTTTTTTGCATACCCCTGGTATGTATGTGTGTGAATATATGTGTTCTTTTTTTTTCATTAATATGTATACTTCATTTTGATTTTGTTATTTGCGATTTGCTTTTGCTTCCTTTATTCGCTGTTTGTTGTCGCTGTCAATTCTGTTTCAACTTCCACCGCCTTCGTTGCAGAGGGTGGTGGCGGCTTCGGCTTGTCATTTTACGATGAAGAGCACAGTGCTGCGTTAGTGTACGTGAGATTGTGAACATCGTTCCCACTAAATTTGAGTGTGTGTGTGAGAGTGACGTTAAATCCGTTTTGTGCTCTGTACTTGTGTAAGTGGAAGTGGGAAATGGAGGCAGATTTTCTCCTGTATTTATGCTGCTGGTGCTTTGCTTATACAATTGCAGCCCAAGAATTGCACACGCCAGGCGAAGGTCGTGTTTTACGTGCTCGAGATTTTCGCTGCAAATGAAAAACAGAGTGCCCAACTGTGCTGTGCATGCATATTGCCAACAACAATTTAACAAACCAACAAATTTAGTTACTCTCTCGCCAAGTGCGCTCTGTGCTGCCCTCTATTGGCAGGCAACGCAAAAAAAATGGCGCCTATCATCTCACACGCGCGTCGTCGCTGCGTTTATTGCGTCCAATAAAGTGACAGGATCAGCAGCCTGAATGCTAATCGTGTTTCTTTTACTTTATTATTATTATTATTATTTTTTAATTTATTATTTTGTATTTATGTGTAAGTGTGTGTGTGTGTATTTTGTTTGTTTTCTTTTGTTTACTGTGTTGGCAATTTGTGCTCGGTTAAGTTGGTGTTGACAGCGACGCTCCAAATTCGCTTTCTGCCAATGAATTTGTTGCGCTCACAATTTGAATGCCTGTATACTCTGCGCTCTCAGTAGCTCCAAATGTTAGTTTTTTTTCATGCGGCCCCAGCTGCTGCTGATATTGTTGTAGTTATTGCTTTCAAACTCGTTTTGCTTTTTGGCTACCATTTGTGAAGGAGGGGCATCAAATGTTGACGGGGTGTAATTGCGATATGTATGTGCGCGTGTGTGTGTGCATATAAATATTTTGCAATTTTAACACAGCTCTTAACACGTTTCCCTTTCCTGTTCCTGCCGCCTGTTGCCTTGCGGGGTTACAGATCTTTTGTAACGTTAACATGGCGTATGTGCAATATTTGTAATATTAACTGTAAATTGAGAAAGTAACTGATATTCAATCAACGTTTCATGTTTAGTTTGTAATTAAATAATATGTATGTATTTATAACAATATTTCGCAGGTAGTCAACAAATGGGACCAAATCACAACGACTTAAAGTGTGTTAAAGTGCAGCTAGAGACTTTCAAGATTCGGTCTGAGCAGGAACAGCAGCAGCAGCTGCAGCTGGATCTGGTGGAGCAGCCGGCTAGCAACGAAGCTCAAGCATCGTCAAAATAGGAGCGTCGACATCATCGACTGCAGCGTCACCAGCAACATTGCCCAGTGACCGCTCGAGGATGTCGGCGCGTAAGCCACTGGCAGCAGCATCGGCAGCAGCAGGGGCAAAGGTGGATAACAATAATGCACCGCCAGCAGTTGAGGTAGTCGTGGCGCAGGGCGAAGATGGTGCAGCGGCGGCAGCAGCCACAGGAAAAGACTCATCAATAGCTGCAGCAGCACACAATGAAGATGCAGCTGAAGCTGAACCGTTCACGGACAAGGAACCAAGTTCTGAAAGCGGAACACCAGAACGATCAGACGAACCCTCGCCTCTGGTAACGGAATGCGGCACCCCGCGCAGAGTCTACTCCGAGGCTCTGACAGGAAAGAGCGTGCGCCTTACACGGCATTCGTCGCCGCTGATGTTGTTCAACTCGTCGCCCACATCCAAGCGGGAGGCACGCGACGCCACTGACTCTGGACTGACGCCGATTGGCAGCGATAGCGATGAGCTGCCCAGTGGTAGCGGCAGCAGCCAGAAAACCTCGTCGCAGCTGCCACGTTCACGCAAGTCGATTAAAGAGGTAAAAGAAGCCAAAGAAGCAGCCGCTAAGCCAGCGGAGGAGCTGCTGGTCAAGGAGGAGGAAGCCAGCGATGCCATTGACATGCTCGAGCAGGAGGCGGCCAACGAGCCGAAGGAAACAAAAGACACAAAAGACAATGCCAATACCAATGCAAAGCCAAGCGATAGGGATAGGGATAAGGAGAAGGAGAAGGACACCAAGGACTGTAAAGAGAAAGATAAGGAGAAGGAGAAGGAGAAAGAAACCACACCAACGCCTACAACAACTACAACAGCCCCAGCATCAACTACGTGCAATCGCGTTACACGCAAAGCGCACGCACAGGAGCTGGCGTTGGCCAACAACAACAATAACAGCAACAGCAAGAACAACACACGGGTCACCCGCAATCGTCGACAATCATCGACGGTTAACAATGAGCCCGCGTTGCCGGCGCGCGGTCGTCGAAAAAAGCCCGCTCCGCCAGAGCCCAAGGAGCAACAGCAGCACCAGGTGCTCAAGCGGAAGCGCTCGGACGATGATGCCGAACTGGGTCTCAAGTTCGCCAAGGTCGACGTCAAGGTAGAGGAGGACGAACACGATGCTGCAGATGAGCCCAAGGCCACGTTGACCATCAAGCTGGAGCCACCGGACGGTGAGGAACATTCTGCTCAGAGCTCTCAGTCTCGCTCTGCCACGCCCACTGCGGCACCTACGCCCACAGCTACGGCCGCACCCACGCCCGCAACACAATCGGGAAATCGACGCGGACGTGGCAGGCCGCAGACGAAAGTCACGCCCGTCACATCGGCAGCCAGCACGCGTGCCACGCGCAACAGCAAAGCGGGCTCCCCGGGTCTGCTGCCAGTTGGCGCAACGGCGAATACCCCGACATCGGCGCCCGCCGAGCCAGCGCCGCCCAAGCGACGGCGCGTGGGATCGGCGAATCGCAGTCTGCTGGCCACCAAGGCCGCATCGGTTAGTTCCAGTTCGCTGGCCGCCAGCACGACGAGCGGCCCAGCTGGCGACGAGGACTCCAAGGACAGTGTGACATCGATCTCCATGGACGAGCACTTGCTAGCTGTCGAAGACATCAAGCAGGAGAAGGTAGTAAACGATTTCGAGGAGACGCTCGATGAGAAGAGCATGGAGCCAGAGTCGGAAGTGGCTGCATCCACATCTGCTGCTGCAGCCAATGGCATTGAGCCGCTGACCGTGGACATCGAGCCTGCTGCGGAGGACTCACGACAAAAGACAGGGACGGTGCCCGACGGCGAAGGCGACGCCGAAGCCGGGGCCGAGTTGATGGAGGATGGCAAGGCGCCGTCCTTGAGTCCTGAGCTGATAAGCGAAGGCGTCAGCGCGATTAGCGTTAAGCAGTTCTATAAGAAACCCGAGTTCCTGGCCAACAATCTGGGCATCGAGAAGGATCCCGAGCTGGGCGAGATTGTTCAAATTGCAAGCGAGACAGAGACGCCGACAACAACAACAGTTGTAGCTGTGGCCTCCACGGCTGACGAGGAGCCGGTCCCGGCGGAAGGATCTCCGCTTGAACTAGAACCGGAATCGGAGCTGGAGGATAAACTGAATGAGTCCAGCACAACGACCATGGATGAGCTGCGCGTTGACGAGAGCGATGACACGGATCTGGAGACGCAGAAGGCGTCAACGATAGCCAAGCCGGAAGCCGCTGTAGAAACTGCAACTAAAGCTAAGAGCTTGCCGAGCGAGCTGAATGGCGAGGCCAAAGAGGATGAACTGGCGGCGAAAGCTGACAACGATGTAGATGACTATGAAAGCGACATTATGGAGCAGCTGGCCAAGGAGGGCGTCGTCGATGCCAGCGGAAATGCGCTAAGCGCCAGCCAGCACAATCAAGAGCAGGACAAGGAGGACCTGATGACGTCCATTGAGGAATGTGATACTGGACCGGAGGCGGAGTTAGAGTCTGACTTGGAGTCGCTGTCAGAGGCGTCCAAGAAAAAATTGAGCAGGGAAATGCTGGCTGCATTGCACATTAAGCCCCTCACCGAGGAGCAGGAAGCGGAAGTGAATGCTGTAGCGGATGACGACACCGATATGCCATGCCTATCCGCCGAAGACTGCAGCGAGTATCCCGAGGAGAACAAGGAGAACGTATCCACGGCAACATCAGATGCGATTGCTGTTGCCGCGCCAGTCAGTCCCGAGTCCGTGATGGACATGGAGCTGGCCCTGAAAGCGGAGACGGGCAACAAGGTGGAGCAGGAGCAGCTATCCGAGCTGGATGAGGAGAAGCCGTTGACCGCCGTCGCCGCTGAACAGAAGCAACAGTTGTCCAAAGCGGAATCCAACGGCAAGCTGAAGCTGTCGCTGGACGGCGACGAGGAGCTGCGCCGCGAAAAGGAGCGGCACCTCCAGCACCTTGGCCTGCTCACGCACCAGGCCGCCGAACAGGTGCGCCAGGAATTCATACACACTCACACGCGTGCCGTGCATCCCCACCAGCATCAGCATCAGCAGAGCGGCAAGCGATCGGCGGGCAAGGGAGGCAGTGCATCGCACATCGAGTCGAGCGGCACGCTGAAGACCGTCATCAAGCTGAACCGCAGCAGCAATGGCGGTGCAGGCGGCGCCGCTGGTGTGCCAACTGGCACTGTGGTGCACGGCGCCGCCATCTGTCCGGTTGGAGGCACTGCCACGAGCGGCACAGCGGCTTCAGGCAGCAGCGGAAGCGGCAGCGGCAGCGGCAACATGGGCAGCGCCACACGCAAAAGCGGCATCGCCGGCAATGTGAGCAGCTCGGCGCACGGCGTCCGTCGCCAGTCGCTCAAGATGACATTCCAAAAGGGACGCGCACGCGGCCATGGCGCCACCGATCGTGCGGCCGATCAGCACGGAGCCCACGCCGAGGACTCCTACTACACCATACAGAATGAGGTAAGTCCGCTAACGGAGCTGTGGACCTTCAGATCATTGGCTAATCCCTTCTTAAATCTCTTTTCCACTTGCAGAACGAAGGTGCGGGCAATCGAAACAATTTGAATAATGCGGGTAACGCGGGACGCAAGACAACTAACCGATTTAACAACCATAATAACAATCAGCAGCCGCAGCCGCAGCAGCAACAGCAGCAGCATCAGCAGCAAAAGCAACAACAACAAACAGCAAAACAACAACACCAACAGCACAACAATGCGTCCTCCAAGAATTCCCTGGGTTGGTGGCCGAGCGTTTGTTTGAGTGTTGCATTTGTTATTGTTTTTGATTTTGTTTCTGTTTTTGTTTTTGTTTTTCGTTTGCCTTCGATTGATGCTCCATCATCCAACTATAGTCTAGTCTCTATTAGTAAATCTAACATTAGTCCTGGACTTGATATAAGTCTAGTATAGTCTCTATCTAGCATTCCCTTTAATACTTTGATATTAATGATATCTAGAGAACATAGAGACTAGACTAAACTGTAGTCTCTATTAGTTAAACTTGATATAGGTCCAAGTCTCGTATAAACTTTATTCGTAGATTCAGATTCATATCTACAAAGTATAGACTAGTCTTGATTAATTTGTAATTGCCTTCGATTAACACCCTCTTAATCAGATCAAAACATAGAGACTAGACTAGACTGTAATCTCTATTAGTTAATTTGGTATTGCTAAATAGTTGATCTAAGTCTATTCCCTGTTAATTAATTTGTTTAATTGCCTTCGATTAACACCCTCTTAATCAGATCTAAATATAGAGAGACTAGACTAGGTGTAGTCTCTATTGGTTAGTTGCTCATTTCCTAATAGTTAATCCAAGTCTATTCCCGTTTATTTAATTTTTAATAGCCTTCGATTAACACCCTCTTAATCAGACCTAAATATAGTCTAGTTTCAGCTCCAGTACCCAGTAATCGAGGGCTTAGCTGTGACTAACGTAACTTCCACTTAGCTCCCACTTTTCCCATACCAGACAATTACTTAATCAGTATTAATCCGCCCAGTTGGGGCTCTTCAATTGCTGGCTGATATTGGCTGTAACTAATTAAACTTTTTATTTAGTCTAACTTCCTGTAAGATCCTCCGTTCACATCTATATGTAAATACGTTTTGTTGTGTGCACACAGATTCATCGCACTCGGAGGGTCAGGGCGGCCAGCTGGAGCACGGCTTCTATCAGATGGTGAAGAAAGATGAGAAGGAGAAGATTCTGATACCGGAGAAGGCGTCCTCATTCAAGTTCCATCCCGGTCGCCTGTGCGAGGATCAGTGCTACTATTGCAGCGGCAAATTCGGACTGTACGACACGCCCTGCCACGTGGGCCAGATCAAGTCTGTGGAGCGTCAGCAGAAGATACTCGCAAGTAGGTGGCATGCGAGGGCTTGCTATAATTTTGGCGATTTACTCATTCAGTTTGCCTTGCAGATGAGGAGAAGCTGACTGTGGACAATTGCCTGTGCGACGCCTGTTTCCGGCATGTGGACCGGCGTGCCAATGCGCCCTCTTACAAGAAGCGCCTCTCCGCGCCTGGCCACCTGGAGACGGGTGCCGCGACTGGCGGCGGCAACGGCAACGGCAACAGCATGGATAAACATTTTGCGGGCGAAGCGACCGATGCGGAATTTGCCTCGACTTCGTCCGGCGCCGGCGCCGTCTCCGGCTCTGGAACGGCGGCACAACGTGCATGCGCCGTCAAGGACTGTGCTGATGCGGCCAGCCATTCGCTGCGGCGCAAATGCGTGCGCAAGAGCCTTAAGAAGTGCCTTCTCAACTTCGAGATACCGCCGGGCACCTCGAGCGTCTGGCTCTGTGAGCCGCACTACAACACGGTCATCCAGTCCTCGGGCTGTGTGCTGTGCAAGCGCCGCCTGGGCAAGAATCACATGTACCATATTACCTCGGTAAGCAACGATGTCAGGTCACAGCTCGGCAGCCCACTAATTTTGATCTCTCAGCAGGACACAGATCGCTTGGAGAAGGCGCTCAGCGAGATGGGTATACCCGTGCAGCTGGGCGTCGGCACCGCCGTCTGCAAGCTGTGCCGGTACTTTGCCAATCTGCTGATGAAACCGCCGGACAGTACCAAATCCCAGAAGGCGGAGTTTGTCAAGAACTATCGCAAGAGGTAAGAAATTGCTTTGCAATCGGATTGAAGTGATGTTCTATAACACGATAATCCATTCCGCAGGCTGCTCAAGGTCCACAATCTGCAGGAGGGCAGCAACGAGGCCTCCGAGGTGGATGAGGAGGATGCCCCGACTGCAACGGGCGCTGGCACGGCTCCAACTGCTGCATGTGATGATGCCTCCAGCGAGCTGCCCATGGTGGTAGACTATGACGGGCCCACCGATTCCAACTCGAGCAGTTCCTCAACCACGCCCATCGGGCATGCGAGCAACGCCAGCAAGCAAATGTCGAAGCTGCAGGCCATACTCCAGCAGAATCTAACTGCGGATGCCGCATCCTCTAATTCCAATTCGAATTCCAATGCGAATGCGAATACCAATGCCAATGCGAGTGCGGGTGCGGGTGCGAAGAGCAAGGCAGGCGCCGACATTTCGAATGTGCTGCGGGGCAATCCGAACATCTCGATGCGCGAACTGTTTCACGGCGAGGAGGATCTGGGCGTGCAGTTCAAGGTGCCGTTTGGCTGCAGCAGCAGCCATCGCACGCCCGAGGGCTGGACGCGCGTTCAAACCTTCCTGCAGTACGATGAGCCGACGCGCCGCCTCTGGGAGGAGCTGCAGAAGCCATACGGCAATCAGAGCTCCTTCCTGCGCCATCTCATACTCTTGGAGAAGTATTATCGCAATGGAGATTTGGTGCTGGCCGCGCACGCCTCCTCCAATGCCAGCGTCTACACGCAAACGGTGCGTCAACGCCTCAATTCCTACGATCACGGCCATTGCGGTGGCCTGCAAAGCAATGCCAAGGCACAAAATGCCAGCGGCAGTGCAGTGCCCGCCGATGCCGTCGTCAACGTGGCTGGCTCCTCCTCGTCGTCGTCGACATCCTCCTCACCGAATGCCGCCAACCCGTCAGCCAATCATGCCAGCGGTTCCAGCTCGCCCAATGCCAGCAGCGGCAGCGTCTTGGCCAGCGCCCTGACCGCACCTCAGGCCACTGGCAACAACAGTCACAGCGGCTTGGATCAGTCATCCTCTGGCCCACCGGAGCCCGTCATTCCATTGGTGGAGCTGAACGATGACGATGACGAGGACGAGGACATGGACAAGGAGGATGAGTGCGAAATGCTCCCGCTCGATAACCTGCGCAACGTCTCCGTGGACAAGCTCACCAAGCAGCTCAGCTCCAATGCGGTGACAATCATAGCGCGGCCCAAAGACAGCGCCAAGAGCTCGAGTGGCAGTGTCTCTGCGGCAGCGGCGACGCCAATTGTTACCGTCGGCGATGACTCGCCGGGCAAAACAGTGCACTCGAAGGATGCTCCGCCGCTGGTGCCCACCAGTGCGTCCAACAGTCGCAGCATACTGAAGACCAATCTGCTGGGCATGAACAAGGCGGTGGAGATTGTGCCGCTTGTCAGTCAACAGCAACAACAGCAGCAACAGCAACAACAACAGCAGCAACAACAACAGCAACAACAACAACAACAGCAGCAGCAGCAGCAGCCCAATCACAAGCTGCCCGCTGCATCCGGCGAGAAGCACATGGCCAACAAGCAGTTCGGCAGCCAGAGCCACAGCGACCTGCATCCACATCCGCAGCCACAGCAGCAGCAGGTCAAGTCGAAGCCACTGTTGGTCAGTGCCACGCCCACAGCTGGACAACCACAAATAAACCCGAATGTGGCGCTGCTGCTTAGCTCGCCGCCCGAATTGATTAGTTTGCAGCGACGACGCACGAGTGGCGCCGCCACTGCCACGGCGGCGCTGCCAGCGCTGGCCGGTAAGCGGCTGCAGCTGCCGCGTACGGGATCCTCCGGCACAGGCGTTGGTGGGCCGGGGCCCAGTGTGATAATGCTGCCGGACACGCTGACGCCGCAGGAGCGGCAGGAGAGCAAGAGCTGGAAGCCGACGCTGATACCGCTCAAGGAGCAGCACAAAGTGCCCAGCAAATCGCCGACGCTTTTCCAAACGGCCGACGGACGGCGTCTGCCCGCCCAGGTGCAGGTGCAGTCCGGCGGCAAGCCATACCTAATCTCCATCATTGACTACAATCGGATGTGCATACTGCGGCGCGAGAAGCTGCTGCGCGACCAGGTGCTCAAGGCGAACGCCAAGCCGAAGGCGAGCCAACAGCAGCAGCAGCAGCACTCACAGCAACAACAGCAACAACAGCACCAGCAGCAGCACCACCAGGCGTTGCAGCAATCGCAGAGCTTTGCTGGCATGAACAAAATGACTGCACAGCAGACGGCTCGCCAGCAGCTGCAACAGTTGCAGCAACAGCAGCAGCAACACAAGTATCAGCAGCTGCCCACGTTGCAGCAGGGAGGAGTCGGCACTGGCAGTTCCCTGCGGCTGGCAAGGCTCGCGCCCAAGCCGATGCCGCCGCTGAGCAATCCACAGAATTCCACTGGAGCTGGAGGAGCTGCTGGTGGCAATGCCACTGGATCGAATTCCTCGAACTTTCAGCCGCTGCTGAGCAATGCGCTGGCAGCGGCAACGGCGGCTGCCAGCAACAGCAGCGGCGCCGCCGGCTTGGACAGCAACAGCTCCTGGCTGTGGAAGAACTTTCCGGATGCCAATCAGTATCTATTGAACGGCGCCGCAGCCGCTGCAGCTGCGGCCAGCAAGCTGTCGCATACGACTGGGAAGCCGACGACGTCAACGAGCAGCAGCGGCGGCGGCTTAGGCACTGGAATCACATTCACCCTGAAGCAGCAGCAGCAACAGCAGCAGCAGCAGAAGCTCATCGACAACGTCATCATGTCCAAGATACCCAAAACATTGACGGTGATTCCGCAGCACATGGCCGGCGGCGGCGGCGGCGGTGGCGGTGGCAAATCAGCGGGAGATGCCGGCGGGCACAAGGACTGATGATTGGGCTGAGCGCCTGCCGTGAGAGATGGAACTCAAAATCCTGCCAGTGAAGGAAAGCAAATCGAACAGAAACTAATTTGCATAGGAGAAGCAAAAGCATATGCATTTTAAAAGATATATTACTAGGATAAGTTGAGCGAAAGAAACTGAGGTTAGATCACAGATCAGAGATCAGAGTCAGGGTGTTTTTCATTAGGCTTAAGACTAAGCATGTATTCCATAAGAATCAACCACAAAGGAAGCAGGAGAGATGAATGAAAGGAAAGAGAATATACAAAACTTAAAGATAGACTAGGCTTACGTATAGCATATACCACACACATATATATCTCTATATATATATATATATATATATATATATATTTACATATATACAGCTAGAGTTGAAAACTATACAAATGGATGCGAAAGAGAAGGAAAGAGGTGAAGAATTTAACGACAAACAACATGATGAAGCAAAAGAAATATGCTGTTACAATATTTATATATATATATATGTATACGATACATACATACATATGTATATATATATATATACTTGGTAGGATTTAGTATTATGTTATACGGTGTGTGTTTTAATGAATTAACCATGTGTTTGTTTTTTTTTTTAAGTCAACCTTCAAAGTTAACATCGTTACACGATAGATCCGAACAGAAATACCATACATAATAACTATTTATATATATATATGGATTTATATATATATATACATATTCTATTTTTTTATTAGATTTAGAGCACATTTAGGAGAGTAAGCGAGACGTTGAAAATTAACTGGGCATTCGTGTATTATAGATACCAAATTGCTAGTTGTTAGCATCCAGCATACATAATACTAATACTATATAGCTCTCATTAAACATATATAGGCTATATATAGATATAGATCAGCAGTTGCAAGGGACAGAACAAGAAACGGAGAGACAGAGGCAGAGAGAGAAAGAGAGAGAGTAAGGTCGCTTTCGCAGAACACAAACGAAAAGTTGCCAAAATGTGTTCCATTCAATGAGCATGCTTACAGCTTACACATAAATATATATGTACATATATATATATATATATATACTCATTTAGCCAACAGTGTCGAAACTGAAATGCAGCAGCTGCGCTTGGGTTTCGCTTTTGTGGGTAGCGATCTCATTTGGGGCTTTTTGTTTGTGTGATCTGTCTTAAGCTCTCTGCATCGATTGGTTTCTTTATAAACATAACACAGCAACAACACAAATACACACACACACATACATACATACGCACACGCACACTTACTGACACACACACACACACACACACACACACATAACCTATGAAGAAAACTTAGAGTTAATTTTCATTTTAAGAATAGTTTTTTTTTTTAATTATTATTATTATTTAGTTATTATTGAAGAGAAAATGAGTTTTAAAAAAGAAATACCCAAGCTACATATAGAAATTATTTTTCAATTTTACATGCATACATACACACACACACACACACACAGATATATATATATATATATATTAATATATATGTATATAAACACACACATATACATAAGTATAAATTTAATTTATGTTTCATTTCAATTATTATTTGTAAATATTTATACGCAGACATAAACACAAACAACAAAATACAAACACAACAAATAATCAATAAACAAACAACAAAATACATACATATATATATATATTAAACGAAAAAAAAAACCATTGCAATTTACATCGATTTCTGCTGTTCCGTTTCCATTTCGTTCTCTAAGACTAGGGCATAGGTATTTTGTTATCGTTATCGGCTATCCCTTATCGATAAGGCAACAGGACGATCAAATCAATTATCAAAACAAAGCGAAGAAAAAGAAAAACAATAAATCGCACTCACGTTGAAAGCTTTCAGAATGCATACAAAATAGATTACGTATAAGATATAGATCATATATATATGTATATATATATATACAGCATCTATATGTATACATATATATAAGAGAGATTCAATTGTTGTTGTTGAAAACATTGCAAATGTATTTATAAACATAGAAAAAGAAAACAAAAATCAAATTATGAATGTTGAGTATATTTCGGTTGTCGTTTAGCCTGCAAAAAGCAAAAGCAAAGAGAGTAAATGCATATTTATTAATAGACATAGAAACTATATATACATATACATAATATATTCATATATATACATATATATATACTTGTCCAACTGATGCGTCGAAATGTCATGGGTCCTACGAGCCCATTCAAATGGACCAAAATTGATGCAAACTTTGCCTTCACGTGTGCATGCGTGTGTGTGTGTGTGTGTGTACGTGTGTACGTCAGTATGTATGTGTGTGTGTGCCTGTATCATCTAATGCACTTTTATGAAATACAACTTGTATACAAATTTTACTTACGTTTAGCTATGTGTTAAATTCAGTTGAATAGACCTGTAAGCAAAGAAGGATCCCAATCAGCTGCGAGAACATTTTCAAAATAAATCCTATTTATATATGCTGGCTCTGTATATACATACAAATCCTGGTTTTTTTTCCCATTATTTTTTTCTTTTTATCTGAAATAAATTGAAAGCTGCGCGCGATTTTGTTGCACAGCAAATATCTACATAAAAGCCGAAAATTGAGTGAAATCTTTATCTAGGCCTAAGTCTCGGTTTGAGAACTTTTCAGCAACTATTTCAAACCGAGTTTCCAGTGAAAATTCGATGTCTTTTAGTATAGTCTACCTCCGGGCGCCTACAGCTGCTGAATCGTGAAATACATTTCGTAAGAGCTCGCTTGTATTTTCATCGTATCTCGATTCCGGAATTCCAATTCGCATTATCGCACCGAAATTTGAAAACACCATTTCGCATTTCAGTCTAAAACGATTTTGAAATGCTGTTTCGCATTAGAGTTTTGCAGTTTCGATATTTTGATTTCTTATCACAATTGCGAAATTTCTTTTATCCGAAATTCCGCTTTGCATCGCAATTTCTGAGTTTCGATATTAGATTTCGTTTTGAAACGTCATCGATTTGAGGTTCCTTATCGCATACCAGCTACAAAATTCCATTTACCATTAAATCTTCAAAAATTTTGAAGTATTACTTCTTATAATTCCGATGTTTCGAAATCACCTTTCGCATAATTGCTCCATTTCTGATAATAGCTTCCAAATGTCATTTCGCATTCAAGCTTCAAAATTTCTTAGTTCTGATATTCCATTTCCCACTTGGGGTTTTGAAATCCTACTTTGAATTATAGTTTCGAAATTCCATTTCTTATTCCATTTCGTATTAAAGCTTCTTCTTTTCGCTTTATTCCAAATGAAATCGACATTGCATATTAAAACACAATATCACCAAAAATAGTTTATTTACTTCACTTGCTCGTATATGTGAGTCTGTTTAACTGTGTGTGTGTGTGTAATGTAAGATTGTCCAATATTTCAAGTTGAATTTGTAATGCTGAAAAACCGAGATACTAAATGGAAAATAAAAATATAATAAATAAATACAATATGAGCGTGTTTCTTTACATGAATAAATAGGTATATACATACATACATATATGTGTATATATGTACATATATATATATGTATATATATATAGTTTACTTTATTGGCTGTTTCATTTGTGTTTAGAGTGTTATGTTTTCTGCCTGTACTCCATCTATTATGTAGTGCCATCTCTCTCTCTCTCTATCTCTCTCTCGCTCGCTCGCTCTCTTTAGTGCATTTTATTGGTGTGCTGTTCGTATGTATCTCTCTTTCTCTGTCTCTCAACCTATCTCTCTCTCTCTCTCTCTCTGTCTTACTCTCAGTGTGCATCTATCTATCTCTCTCTTATCGATTGTGCCACTGCCACAGTTTTCGTGTTGTATAGAACTTGTTTTGATTGTTTTTTGTTTTTGTTTTTGTTTTTTTTTTTTTTTTGGTTTTTGTTGTTGTTTGTTTTATTAACATAAATTTCAAAAAATAATGGTTTAGATGTTTTGTTGTTTTGTTTTCTTTTAGATATTCGATATGCATTTGTTTTTCATTCTGTTTTACAATTGGCTTGAAGAAGATGGATGCAATGTAATGTAATGTATGTAATTTAATGTAATGTAATGTATGAGATATATATCGAGATATATATATATATATATATGCATAGTAAGTACAATATATAATTTGCAAAAAAATTATAATGTTTCTCTCATCTTTCTTGAATTTTAAGCTTTACGAGTGTAGCATAATAATAAATCTATGTTTATTAATATTATTATTATTAAAATTTAGCAATTATTATATGATTTTTTCTTTTGCGGCCTGATTGCCACCCGACGAGCTCTCTGTGTGTGTGAGTGAGTGAGTGCGTGTGTGTGTGTGTGTTTGTGTATATCTCTGTATGTGTGTGTTTGTGTGCGGGTGTTCGTGTGTGTGTTTGTGTGTGTGTGTCTGTGTGAAGTGTGCTTGTAGAGTGGATGATCGAGTGCGTTTACAAATCGGTCTCGCCATAGAGAGCTGTGCTGAACGACATGTAGTCCAGGGCGCCGGGCACTCCATTGGGTCCCTTGTAGGGGGGCATGCGCTGGATGCAGTACTCGGCCTGATCTGGTGGCAATTCGCGGCGCAGCTCATCGGGCAATATGTATGGCTGAACGGAAAGGATACGCGTTATATAGAGTATAGAGTAATATTATGGGCATGTTCAGTTCAGTGCTCACCTTGTCGGCTGCCAGGATTCTGAAGGAATCAATGACTTGCTCGGCGGTGTCGGTGTCGGTGCTCTCGCGGGTCATGAAATCGAGGAAGGCATCGAAGTGAACATAGCCTGTATTGTTGGGATCGACAACGGCCAGGATGCGCTGGAAGTCCATGTCGCCCTGGCGATCCTTGCCGATCGAGTAGCCCAGCGAGACGAGGCACGATTTGAATTCCTCGGGCGTCAGGCGGCCGGTGCGATTCTTATCGAAATGATTGAAGCTGGAACGGAACTCGTTCAGCTGCTCCTGGCTGATGCCCTTGGAGTCGCGTGTCAGTATTTGGTTCTCCACCTCGTTAATGTTGCGATTGATCGAGGTGAGCAACTGCTCCCAGCCGACGCGCAGCGTTTCCATCGTATAGTTCGTGTAGCGGTTCTCGAAGATCATCGACTCCTGTACGGCCTGATGGATCTTCTCGAGCTCCTCAATGTTCGGCTTGTATGCGTACACGGCCTGCTCGTACTCCTTGAGGCGATGCAGCTGATCCTCGAGGGAGCCCTGCAGACCCATGCCTATCGCTGTCACGGCATCCATCTGCATCTCGATCCAGGGACCGACCACATTGGCCTTCTCGGCGAACTGGCGGCGCAGCATCTCGTTGTTCTGCTGCTTGCGCAGCTCGTTGGCCAACGTCTGGTCGCGCTGCGGCACCAGCTGGCGGACATCGGTCCACTTGCGTGTCATATCGTGGGCCGTCAGGGTCGTGTAGGGATTCTCCAGGCCGCCGGGTATCTGGTGCTGCTTGACAATCGACTCCACCTCGCGCACCAGATTCACAATCAGATTGAACTCCTTATCGGCCTCGCCGAGCGTCGCCTTGAACTGATCGTGCGCCTGGATCAGGCCCTGTATTTCTTCCATGGTGTGCACTATGAACATATCCACCAGATCCTCGCGTGTGCCGTCCAGCCAGTTGTTGAACGGCGCCGCACGCTTCGCGAACTCCAAATGCAAGATGTCGATCTTCTCCAATATGCGCTCAGCCTCATCCAAAGCGGTGCGACGGCGCTGGGTCAGGGCACCCAGGCGGTCCCACTGATCGCAGATGCGCTGGCAGCGCGCATTCACCGACACGCAATCGTGATACTCCAGAGTGCTGCAAGAACCAAAGCAAGTGTTAGAGTCGCGTTCGAGTCACCAGATCAAATGGTCGAAATTCCATTGCCAATGATCATGAGTGATGAGTGGGATGATCGGGATGATCAAGTTGATTATATAAGCTAATTCTATTGGTTCACTTAATCTTGTCTCAGTACTGATTGAGTCAATCCTGAGATTGGTCTTTAGATTGATCCTTGCCGAGGAATACATCTATAAAAACTCGATCTTGATCTTATTTGATGTTTGATCATCATGAAATAGTTTAACTCCATTGCTAATGACCATGAATGATGAGTGTGATGAGTGTGTTGATTGTCTAAACTAATTCTCTTGGTTCTCTTAATCTTGTCTCAGTACTGATAGAGTCAATCCTGAGATTGGTGAGGAATTCATCTATCAAAACTCGATCTTGATCTTATTTGATGTTTGATCATCATGAAATAGTTAAACTCCATTGCTAATGCTAATGAATGATGAGTGTGACGATTGTGTTGATTATCTAAACTAATTCTCTTGGTTCTCTTAATCTTGTCTCAGTACTGATGCTTTAAGTCAATCCTGAGATTGGTTTTTCGATTGATCCTTGCTGATCTTCATATGATTTGATGTTTGATGATCAAATATGATGATGAAATAGTTGAATTCCATTGCTAATGATCAAGAATGATGAGTGCGATGATCGTATTGATTATTGATATAAACAAATTCTTTGGATTCTCTTATTCTTCGACTTAATCCTGATGCTTAGAGTCAATCCTGAGATTGGTTTTGCTGAGGAATGCATCTACCAAAACTTTATTTAGATCTCATGCGATATATGGCTCTATGGAGCTGATGAACATGAAATGTTTAAGCGATTTCAAGATATTGAAATCATAATCTCAAAGTAAGACGATGATAATGATGATGATCGTGGAAGCAGATGGTTAAGAGTGAGTGAATATGAATTTTGATATAAAGACTCGCGCAAAGGCGCAACGATCTAACGAATCTAACCTCACACTTTGCGTTGTTGCCCAGCGGTTAGCATTGAGATAATAATTGAATATAAAATTGATAGAGATTCAGTGTGACACTGGATTAGGCGTAGGACAGGATTATCGCGAAACTTGTCGAGGGGCAACAGCTGCACTTACTTCAGCTCCTGGGCAATGGCGGCGATTTGTTCGACGCGATCCTGGTGGGCGGCCAGATCAGACTCAAAGGCTTCGTGCTTCTTCTTGAGGGCCTTCAGCTCGTTGAGCTTGCATTGACGGAAGTCCTGGGACTGCAGCATCTCCTCCTTGCCGCGTGTCCAGTCCTCGTGAGCATCGGCCTATGACAATGGAATCGCAAGTCAAACAAAGCTCCCATCAGGATCAGTTGCAGGGTGAACGTACCTTATGCTTGAACTTCTGGGCCAGATGTTCGAGACGCTCCAGGCGCATGGTCTCAGCCAGTAGCCATTCCTCGAACGCCTTCTCGGCCAGCTCGAGGCCCTTCCAGGCATTTGAGATATCAGACACGGTCTTGCCCTCGGTGGGCAAGTAGGCTGGACGGTTGGACAGACGCAGTTTCGTCTGCAGCGTGTTAAAGTTAGTTTCGAGTTTTGCCTTCTGCTCAACACGTGGCGGCTTGTGCTTGCGACGGTACGTGCGGTACTCCTCGAGCTTCTTCTGTACGCCGGCCAGCGAGTTGTCCGCCTGGCGCGAGTTCAGCCATGGCATTGTGCGGCGAATCCATTCCAGCAGCTAAGCCAAAACGGACGAGAAACATCATTAGGAGGGTGCGAACGGAACGGAACGGAACGAACGAACGAAATGAAACGGATCGAGGTCACTTACATCGCTGGCCAGACGCTCGTACTCCTCCATGAGGCGTTCATTCTCCTGGTTAACCTTGAGCACCTTGCAAATACGATTTGCCGCCGTTTCCGCCTGCCGATTGTCAAGTTTGGAAGAATTTCTGTTAGTTAAACCCCTGATGCGCCAGCCAATTACTCTGAGTGTCGATCGGAATACCAACTCAGAATGAATTGAGAGCAAAACAAAACGAAACAAACGAACGAACGAACGAACGAACGCACGCACGAACACAGCAAGACATTTAAACGTAACGGCGCAAGCTATGTATGTATGTATATAGGTATGTATATAGGCAAGTCCAATTGGAGCGTTAGTGATCAAAGACCATTCAAAGCAGGCGCAAGCAGCGTTCCCAAAGTTCTCAGGGTATAAAGGATGCAAAGTTCCCTTCGATGTGTCGATGGCCTCAATTCCATTGCGGGGCGTCAAGGAGAAAGAGAGAGAGAGAGAGAGCGAAGTGGGTGTATGTGTGTCTGTGAATGCGTGCATGTGCATGGAACGGAATGGAATAGAACATGATTGACGCCTATCGGAGATTCGATTGAATCAACTGTTTGCATATGTCACTAGAGCTGGTCCAAGTGGAATGAAACGATCGTTTGTGCGCTTGAAACAAATGGAATGAAACACCTTTAGCTGGCATAAACTGCTGCAATAATGGATTTAGCCATGACACGATATGAAACGTTGGTAGGTGGAATGCTGGAAACGGAACATGGAATGCTCTCTGCTGTACTCTAAACTGATCGATAACTCAGCGATAACTGTTATCGGTGAAGGTTTTCTTGCAAAATGTAGATGTGTGAGGTCTATGTATATATATATAGGTATGTATGTGTGTGTGTGTGTGTGCGTGTATAACAGACCTTTTGAGCGCCACTGAAACAGTGATAGTACGATGATACGTAGGTCATGACCGCTCTTTCATCTGGCAATGCAGTATTCTGCAAATCTGTGTATGATCGTTGGATGTATTGATTGGTGGTTGGTGATCATGATGATGGTGGTGGTGGTGGTGGTGGTGGTGGTGTTGTTGTTGTAATCGTTATCGTTATCGATTCGATATGCATATTATTTGTTGGGAGAGTCGTTGTTGTTGTTGTTGTAGCGGTAGCGGTAGCAGAGTAATTGTTGTTGTTGTTGTTGTTGTTAATGGCGTTGTTGATGAGCGCATTTGCAATCGCGAGAAGTAGATATAAGAGAGAGAGAGAGAAACAGAGACAGAGAGAGAGAAAAGCAACAAAACATACAAATGAATTAATTATTCGGTTAGTGAATTCGGCAGGCAAATTGGCATATGGCAGACACTCAATATACAATTACAATAAGATCTATGTATCTGCCAGAGTCAGCAGCCGGTACAGTGAAAGCTCGCCCAAAGGAACCAAACCAAACGCAGCTAACTTCATGTATGTAGACTAAGAATTTCCTTGAATTAACTAAATCAAGATGAATTTTGAGATGCAAAACTCTATGATTGAATATTTAAAGCCTTACTTCATTCATCTATTTATTTATCACTAATTTTATATCCTGTTCACTTTGCGAGCTTTCACTGTAGCCGTCTGCTCTTTATGCTTAGCTAGAAAATAGTTGTTTACAATAATATCGTAATATCGTAATATCGTATCGCATATTGAGCGCGTTAGTAGCTTAACATTCATAACTTAAGGCATGCCTAGAGATTAGAGCACATGGATATGGAACAGGGAATGCGCAGAGGAACTCGGGCAATGCTCTCCCAAAATGCAGACGCCAGAGCATGGTCCGAGTGGCCAGTGCGATATCAAGTATGAATAATATATAACACGGATAATACATAAGATAACGGTAATATATATATATATGTATGTATATGTATATATGTATATTAATGTGATAGTACAATGTGATTGACATCAGCCGAATCAGATCAAATTTGCATTCCAATTAATGCAGCATGCAGCAGCAGCAACAGCAAATGATTAGGGAGAGAGAGGCAGAGAGAAAGAGAGAGCGAGAGCGAGCTTTCACACAGATGGCAAACATGTATTGGCTCGACGGCTGTGCATGCTGTAAGAGCTTCGAAAGCTCACCAATACCAATGCCCGCGCCTCTTCTCGTATTAGTGTGGAGTTTGTTAGTGAACGGATTTCGCTTTGCGAGCTTTTGTTTGTTTTGGCAGCTTTCAGCCGTGGCCAGAGCAAAGCTTCAACGAGCGCAACATCAAAGGCAGCGTCTTGGCATATGTTTTTTCATGGTTTGCCAAAAAACAAACTGCAATATATGTATATATATATATAGATAGATATATATATACAAATGGTGTATATATATATAGAACGAGAAATGGAATAGATATATCATATTTATGTGTATCGAGATGTGAAGTTTAGTCACATTGTAATTATTCGGGACGTAGGTGTATTGTCTTGTGGGTTCGGGTACATGCGTCACATTTCCAACCTGTTGGGCTCCCTGGAAGGCGTGATAGTAGCAGGAGACGTACGTCATGATGGCACGTTCATCCGGTTTCGGAGTGTTGATTAAATCTGTGTGTTGTTTGGTTGGTCATCGTTGTTGATGTGCATCAAGAGAATTTAAATTTCAATTTTAGGTATGATCATTACAATGTACGAAATGCCCTAAGACTTAACTTAATTACAAGATCATTATGGCTAACTAGGGCATAGGGAGGACGAGCTGTTGGAACAACATACCATCTGGATCCAACATCCTTGGAATATCTAGATATTTCTCAGCAACATCGAAGGCAGTGTTCAGATTCTCCAGAGGATTGTCTTTGGATAGCTTGGCATAGTCGATCAGATCTGGACGATGACGATGGATGAGGGCACAGAATGCCAGACCGTCCTGCAAGCAGAGCACAAATGATTATTCATATAAAGAGCGGGAGAGAGAGAAAGAGAGGGGGAGAGAGCGAACGTCATTCTTACCTTGAACGAGAGATGGAAGTTCTGTACGTTGACATTCTTGTAGGGCGCCGTCTTGCGCTGGCACCACAATAGCAGACCCTCCTTGGCGGTCATCTCCTCGACCGAAATGTCCTGGATGGCGAAGCGCAGAATGATCGTCCAGATCATGCCGAGCGTCATTTTCAGATTGCCATCGACGATCTCCTCAGCGCCAATGGACACCAGATGGACGCCCTTCGATGCAATAAAGTCCAGCGCCTTGTTCACATTCGCGATTTTGTGGAAACGCATCTTGCCGCGATCGGGCTTGGGCAGCGTCTCGCCAGAGATCACCTCCAGCAGCAGCATCAGCTTAAGGCCATTGCGGAAGTCCTCCTCGATATTGTCGATGGCGGTGCCAGCTTTACGCAAATGACTGTTACACCACGCGGTAAATGTCTGTGGAGCAGGATAGATGGAAATTTAGATAGGTTCTATATAATGGATATCGATAAATAACGATACAAATCTGCATCGATTGTCAAGTCAAGTTGATTAACTACTTTCAATAATTTCCACTTCAGAATATTTGTCTCTAGCTCTAAAGCTTTAAATCACCTTACACAAGTCTGGCTTTTCCATTAAGAATCCTACAAGGAACTCGGGAAATTGAAGAACGTTTCTTAAATATAACAAATGCCATTGACTCTATCATATTATAAATTCTAGTAGATTAAATTCTATGCCATCATGTATATCATATCTATCTAGCAGCACCATCTAGAATCAATCTGAAAAATGCATTAAAAATCTAGCTAAGCTACTAGATATAGTAATTAATTGCATTAGAGAGAAAGATTAAAGAGCGTTTTGAGCAGCAGGATTGGTAAGTTTTCTTTGAATTTTTCCTAGCATTTCCCTGAGCGGCGTGAATCAGTTGGGCCGGTCTGGCAAGGCTGCAGCTGCAGCGCCGCAGCGCCAACTGCGACTGCGACTGCGACGGCGACAGCGACAGCGGCTGACAGTTGCAGTTATTTTTCACCGAATGGGGACAGACAGCAAGAACAAAGAGAAAACAAGAAAAGACAATGTAGAGATGTCTGTTTGTATGTACAAAAATATAAACCAGTTTTGTTGTTTTTCTCTTCTTGTTTTTTTTTTTTTTGTTCTTTTTTGTTTTTGCACACACTTCATTATTTTGGTCGTCGACGTCGTCGTCGTCGTCTGCGTCTGCGTTTCTGCTGTTTGGTGCTTGTAAACTTACAACAGGCTTAATGTTGTTGCTGAGCAAAAAGCTCGCACACACAAGTACCTAAAGGCACACACACGTACACACACACACACACATGCACAAATATTACGGCATACAATGGCGCGCCCACACGCCCACAGAAATGCAGCTGCTAATAGTCGAGCGGGTCTCCCTGTGTGTATGTGTGTGTGTGTGTGTTTGTGTGTCTGTGTGAGTAGGCAAATGTTTGTGCTTGGCCATTCACATGAATTTCGTTCAAGTGATCCAACAGTGAAAAGGAAAGCGCGGGCGCACGCACACAAGCACACTGTTACCTAGTCGACACATGTATGTATGTATATGTATAAATGATAGCAATATGCATAACAATGAAAGAACCGCTACGCAAGCGCATAGGGACAACAGCGTTTCCAGATGGGAAACTTATTAGAAAATTGGGTGAAAGATAAAAAAAAAAAGTTGAAATGAAAATATATGTATGTATGTTAAAAAGAAACACACACATCAATAAAAAGAAAGAAGAAGTGCAAGAAGAATGGGAACGTATAGCCGGCTGCAGGTTTATTGGCCATTTAGCTGCTTACAGTTACGTGCGTGCATGATACAATGGGACAGGTCGCCAAGCAACTCGCTTAGATTGTTGGATGCTGTTATGGTTGTCGCGGCTTTAAGACGAGCTTAGACGAGCAAACGGAAAACGTGGAAGAGCTCAAAGAACAAGAAATGCAACTGTTAATGCAAATCGCTGTCTGCATCTCTCTCTATCTCTCGCCCGCTCTCTCTCTCTGTCTCTCCCTCTCTGTGTGACGATCAAAACGGGCGCTGGGGACAGATTACCTCTGCATTACATTACCCACACAAACAATAACACGTTCAACTAGGCCAGCAGCGCAGCAGAAAAGAGAGCAATAAACACAAACACACACACACACACACAAATAGAATGCTGTGGTGGGTTAGGGGAAAAGAGTGCCAGGGAGTGGTAGGTAAGCTGCAGTTTGAGTGCGTTGCCAAACGAGTCGTTGGCGCTTACCGCTACTCGGCTGCATACATACAGACATGCATGTGCATACATACATAGATTTATTTATATATGTATGCATGTATGTATATGCATGCATGTGTGCAGCGTTGACTAGCTAAGTGCCTGCCGCATTCCGCCGTCAACCCGTTTGCTTTGCTTCTGCCGTTTTTTTTTTTTTTTTCTTTTTTCTTCTTTTAATAGTTAAAGCTGCGCTCAGCGCGATTACCGTTATCGGGCAGAGCTGCAGCATCCACAGCCGCAGACGCAGCTGCCCGTTGCCTACGCCGATCAGCTCCTCTCTGGCGATTGAGCAATCGAGGCAATAAGAAATGCGCACGCGCCAAAAGACAAACGCCGGGAGCTTTTTTGCTCAAAAAAAAAAATTAACACTCACAGAAAACAAAAACAAAATCATATTAAAATAAAAGCTCACGATGCGATGCGCACTCGCTCTCTCGCACACACCATTTTTAGCCGAATGTAATTTGAGCGGCCTCATAGCATGGACTCTTTCGCACACGCCGAAAAAAAACAAACCGAAAAAAAAACCCAAAAAAAAAAAAAAACAAACAGAAAACAAAATCAAATTAAATCAAACCAACGTCGACAACAGCGCGTAATGGGGTGAAGAGCAAGCGCGATGCTTTTTGGCAAAAATTAGTTGCAAAAAGTCAATAGGGTATTATTTAGGCACACACACGCATACGATTAGTGCGTTTGCCGCTAAGTGGCTGTCAAAATGCGTCGCAATTGTCTAACACTGGTATTTTTTTTTTTTTCAATTTTTGATTTTTAGTTTAGTCATTGTCTATGGCAATCCTGCCAGCTGGCAATTGCCTAACACCTGAGAGGCATGTTGTATGTATATGTATAGATATACATATGCATGTATGTATGTGTGGTGCACTGCCGATGACGCATAGGCTGCTGAATCATACACACACACACACACATACACATATGTGTGGAGAGAGTGAGAGCAAGTGCAAGATTCGAAAACAATAAACAGCCTACGCCCACAAGCTCACCTGCTTGGCCGCCCACAGGTCGCCGTCTCCTGCCCCCCCGTACCCCCAGTTAGCTTGTTCACACAGTCATCAGCCTGCCATTTTGGCCAATGTAAACACAGAAATGCCAACAACAATAACAGCAACGACAACAATTTGTTGCTTTCATTATACATTTTAACTGCGCTGCGTCTCTCCCATAATGACGAGACGAAATTCTGTTGTGCGGTAATTTACGATTACGAAATTTATATATAGATCAACGGAGTACGCATATACCAGATGTGAGTGTGTATGGCTGAGTGTCCGCGTGTGTGTGTGTGTGTGTTCGTGTGTGCATGACTGTATGTCAAGCTCAATCATTAAAATGTTTTTAATCAGGTGGCAACCTCCTGCAGCAGCCATATTCTAATTTGTCATTGCACTGCATATCATTCCATCTCTCTTCCACTCACACTCACACTCACACTCTCTCTCCCTCTATGTGGAATATGCAGTTCTTTAGCTTATTGCTGGCTATTTATAATTGCAAATTGCTGCGACGCGTCGCGCCTACCCAGCTGCGGCCCACCCCCTCTATAAGCATATCATGAAGCAGCGTGTCAAAACCGCAACCTTGCACTAAATTTTCGTGATATTTTCGTTGTTGTCGTTGTTGTTGTTGTTGTTTTGAAACAATTTTTAGAATTATGTATATGCACAAAAATAACTGAATAATTTTTTGTGTGCTGCTCTTGTTGTTGTTGGTAACAAATACAAGAGCACAACAAAAAGCAATTGTGTTGAATCATTATTTGCTGCGCTTCATTTGCAGCCAACAAGAAAAGAGGAAAGAGCAAAGCCAACAACAACTACAACAACAACAGCAACAACAATTAAAATAGTTGCCAAATTGGCAATTAAATAAACCGAACATTTTTCTACACATTGTTAAGTGATTAACAGCGGGCATGGGCAGGTGGGGGCGGGATATTTTGGGTTTTCATTTTGGCAATCTGATTGAATCTGACTTATCAGACTACTATGTGGCTGGAAAGCTACATACATACATATGTACATATGTATATATGTATGTATGTGTGCCTGTGTGCCATTGAGTCACACATCTGAGCGATCTCGAAAGCGATCAATTGAGCAACAATTCAGACAGTGGCAGTGGCATGTTATTGTTGTTGTTGTTGTCAGGTAACGGCAGTTGCTTCCGCTGGAAAAAAAAAATATACACACACACACAGAACAAGCAAACAAATAAAGCGGCACTGCACTAAAGAGTGCGAGTGAGAGTGACAGGGGGTGGGCTGGGGCAGGTGGGACAGGTGGAGCAGGAGGTGGGGGAGGTGGGTAGTGGAGAAGTGACAGGCAATAAGAAATACGCGCAACATAATTGAATGGAACATCGCATATATAACCTTCAGCTATATGTATGTGTGTGTGTGTGTGTGTTTTGTGAGAGATATGGAGCGAGAGTGGGGGAGAGAGAGAGAGAGAGTGAGTGAGAGGTAAGGCAAATAGTTTGTGAAGTTATCAATAGGCAGAGAGGCAAATTGTTGGAACTAACTTTGTCTCAGGCATTTGGAGGCTTCCAGTGATAAATGATTGTGGCGCAAAATGTTTTTAACTGAACGACAACAACAACAACTACTACTACTACAACAACGCTTTATTTATTTTCGTACAACATATTTCAAACATTTCGAGAAAAGAACCATGAAATGTTTCTATTTATAAAATGCGCGCTGAGCTTTTCGCTTGCCTGCCCAGCCCTGCCTCACACCGCCCTGTCCCGCCACGTCTACCCTGCACAAATATTGAAACATAATCGAAGAAATATACAGCCACACACACACACACATACATGTGCGTGTGTGTGTTAGCTATAGCTAAACATTTCTATATTATGTATTTCATGCTGTTTCGCATCTGTGTTCAACTGATGCTCTTTAACCGTTAGCTATTAACCAGTCTGGCAACACTGACTGGCCATGTATGCATGTATGTATGTAGCTGGCTAGACGTAGACGACAACAATCCCGTGCCCATGTTTTCTAATAGCTGCTAGAATTGATGATTTGTCAAATGAAATAATAGAAACTTTGGCAGAAAACTTCGGCATAAATAAACATTTTCTTGGCCAAATTTCCTATATGGGGCTAATATTAGAGCTTTATTTATAGACAAGCATTCAGAGTTTCAGTTCAAAAATAAATCTTTCAGTTTTCCGAATTGATAAGAATGGGACAAGTGGAAAGTGGAAAGTGGAAAGAATGGCTGGCTAAATCTACTTGTACTTGACACTCGCCACATCTTAACTTGGCCAACGATCTGTGTGGATCGTCTCAAGATCAAGTTGAAATCGAAATCGAATTATATAGAATTTGGAATAATCTTTGGTGTCGCACTCACCTTCTTCTGTTGCTTCTCCCACGCCGGATCGAGCAATCCCTCGCGCTCCCATTCCTCCTCCTGCTCCATGTAGCCATCGCCGTACTCCATGGAGATACCGTTCTCCATCATCATTTTGTGGCTGTTTCGTTAGGTGCAGTTGCTGGTGGTGCAGTTGCTGTTGCTGCTGTCGATTATGATCGGGGGGGCAGAGGGGTAGTAGGGTTGCACTTTTCTTAATTACTTCGTTTGGGTAACTTTTCTTATATATTTTTTGTTTGTTTCTATTTGTTGTATTTATTATTGTTAAATTTAAGTTTTAAATTATTTTGTTTTTCATTAGTTGCAGTTGCTGGTCGTCTCTGTGTGCGTGTGCGTATACGTGCGTGTGTGTGTGTGCTCTTGTGTGGATTTCAGAATCTCAGAACTAATAATTTGTCGGAATTCGAAGTTGGTTCGATAGATTTTAGCTGGTTCGACAGGTGGTCTTAACTCGTAAACTTCAATCAACTGTTGTTTCTTTTATTTATTTATTTTTTTTTTATTGCTCGATTCACTTTTGGCTTGACATTTAAACTAAAGACAACAAATTGTATAGATATACATATTTATATATAAATATATATGTTCGTTTCAAGATAATCCTTCAAATTGTATATCTGCAATGGGCAAAGCGAAAGAGTGAGAGCAAGACAGAGATAGAACGATTGATCGATAAACAATTGATTAGCAAATAGAAACGGAAACGGAAATGCGAACTAAGGGAAGCGGAAGCCAGCTGAACTGTTGCACAAAGGGCATATACAGGTGTTTGTCTTTTCGAGCTCGAAATCAAATTCGAAAAAAAACTAGAATAGAGTGCTAAAAGCCAAGTTCAGTTCAGAATATATATCATATATACATATATCAAAATAATATATTTATATATACATACATACACATTTAGATACATATGTATAAAAAGCCGTTGTATAACACGATAATTTGCTACTTAATTATTTTGTTCACATTCGCTTTTGCTTGGTTTCGTTGTGTTTCGTTCCATCTCGTTCCGTTTCGCATTGGTATAGTTTTAAAAATAGTATGTTTTTCAAATTTTATTTTCGGCGTTAACGTCAACGCATGTGCCGTACGGTTTATCTTCTTCTTCTCTCTCTATCTCCCTCTCTCTCTCTCACTCTCTGTCTCTCTCATACACACACACTTTTAGAGGGGAGCAAACGGAACGGGGCGGTGCGGTTGGAAATTTCGGGCAGATTGGATTGTGGATTTAGTACAAATTTGAAATGATTTTCGAAAAAAAAATAGATGAAAAAAAAAAAAAAAAAATGGTCGGACATACATAACGCATGTAGGTGCGTATGATGATCTGACATGATGTGCGTATGTATAGATGTGTAGAGGGGGATGGGGGAGGACTTTTAGACTTTGATTGAAGAACTATTAGATATATGAATATTAGCTATATCTGTATATATACATTATAATTTCAAGATATGTATATGCATATGTGAATATATGAATATAATATATATGTTTATTTATATATATAATTCCGTTCCGTTTTCAAAAGTATTTAACACAGATATCTAAGCAGTTCTTTTTTTTTGTATTTATTTTCGGTTTATACATATACACATATACATAAATATTCTATATATTCAGATATATGTATCTATATGTTTTGTATGTATCTTTATATATACACATATATATCTATACCCAGCTCGCACACACACACACACACACACACGCACGCACTCTCACATACAACAGATTCGTTATTCGTAATTGAAAAAGCTTATTCTTTAGATATATATATATATATATATGTATGTATGTATGTATATGTATATATAATTACACATGTATATATCTACTGTTATATATACACATATATGCATATATATACACACACACACATTTATATATATATGCTTCTCTATATATGTTTTGACGTATTTCTTTTTGAACAAGTCTGAACCAAAAAAAAAATAAAATAAAATAAATTAATAACTATATAAATTTATTATTTTTGTTACAGTTTTTCTTTCTTTTTCGCTTTTCTTCTTCTTTCGTGTCTGTGTTGTATGACAATTTAAAAAAATCGTTTTTTTTTTACTTTTTGAAAAAAAAATATGAAAAAAAAATTTTTTGGTAATTTGATTTGTATTGTAACCAACAACAATAACGACAACGACAACAACAACAATAACAAAAAACAACAAAACAATATATGTGGAATATACTACAATTTGATGGAAATATCTACGTTTGTCGCTTGCAAAGAGAAAGACCCGCTCGCGTTGATAGCCAACTCAAAACTGATGTCGCGAAGCAAAAACTGAATATCGTACGTATGCGACGACCCAGAAGTGGCGGCGGCGGCAGCAGCAGCGCAGCAGCAGCAGCAGCACCAGCAACAGCAACAGTCAAAGAAAACTGTGCAGCCGCAGCAGCAACAAAAAGAACAACAAAATGCACGACGGCGATCGCCTCTCGTTTGTCACATACAAACACACGAAGATGCCCGAACGAGCATGCGCCGAAGCGAACACACGAACACACAAGCGCACACGAGCATGCATACACACATAACAATACATATGCACACAGTGGGAGTGGGTGGCAGCAGTGGAAAGGCAAAGCAAAAACAAAGAAGAAAGTATGAATTCGACCAACAGACAATTGTTGCTGCTGCTGCTGGCTGATGCTGCGGCGTGTATGTGTGTGAGTGAGCTAGCTTTTGTAAATCTGTGTCTGTGTGCGTGCGTCGCGTCGTGCCTCGGCCATGCTCGATAATTATCGATATGCAGACGAATGCAAGAGCGGTGACAACAGGTAGAATCTGCTAGAGCGAATGCCGTTAGCTTTTCGAAATGCAACAACAAAAGAGACAAACAAACGCACACTCACGCAGCTGAAATCAAGTCACCCTGTGTGAAAGCAACAACTTGTTGTTTGATGCTGCTGCTGCTGCTGCTGCTGCTGATGGTCAATGCGTGTCTGTTAGTTGATTTCTGTCTGTCCGTCCGTCCGTATGTCTGTCAGTTCGGGGTCGGACTGTCGCATCATACCGCCCCCGCATGGCTACAAAAATAGCAAATTGTTAATTTCGCTTCAGAAACTCTTTTCCAATACACAACGACACACACATACAAACATACATATATGCATACTAAGTGTATGTATGTGTGTATGTAGGTAAGGGAGGCATTGAAGACGGCACACACATGATTTTATTGGCATGCCACTTGGTTTTTCCGTGCAAAACTACTCTGAATATGCCGCCTATTGAACATATACAAATGTATTTATGTGTGTGTGTGTGTGCATTCATATGTATATATCGATATAAAAATATATATATATATATATGTATATAGACTATACATATCAGCATAAATATATATTTTTGTGCTTATAGACAGATTATTTATGAGTTTTATTAAACATTTTATAGCTCAAATCTAAATACAACTCACAAACACACACACACATACATATGTGTATATGTATATGGATTGGTGAGTTAGTAAAACTCTCTCACAAGGAGCAGCACGCAGTCACTCGCTCACTCGCTCGCTCTCCCAAGGAGCAGCAGCCACTCATTCACACTCTCTCTCTGCCTATATCTCTCCCTCTCTTGCTCGGCCACTCTCTACTTCCAGACAGACACGCTGGATGGATGAATGGTTGGATGGAAGACGCAGCAGCATGAGGGGCAGAGTATTACGTGGTCGCATCCCACCCAACTAATCGCAACTCGGCCCAATAAGAAGAAATAATTTATTTTTGGCCCATTTTTTGTGCGTCGTCAGCGGCAAATTCTTTTTGTTTTTTTCGTTTTTTTTTTTTTTTCGAAAACAATATCTATTTTTAAAGCTTCTGTGCGTTAATACCATGTTTCTGAAAATATCTATTTGAACGCAAAACATACATAAATTTAATAAAAATTGAAAGAAATGCCCGCCACGAATCCATAGGCAAACAGATGGATGGACGGACGGACAGACAAATTACCAAAGAGATGGCTATAAACACCAGCGGAAGAAAGTGAGTCTCTGCCACGAATTCAACATCAACTTTATTAACAAAGCTAAACTAAATGCTTTCTGATACAATTATCCAATTGCCATGGGCAACTTTAGAAAAAAACAAAACAAAACAAAAATCAAATTAGCAAGCGGAAGAGCATCCAATAAGAACGAGCGAATGGCAATTGTTTGATTCCAATTGGATCACACACTGCTTGAATATGAATGCGGTGATATTCCCAATTGGATTCGCGCGCTTTGTGTTATCACTTTTTTGTTCCAATTGGAGCGCCGTTTATTCTATCCAATAGCGATTTTTGCAGATTCTTGAAAATGCTCCAATATCATCTGCTGTTGCTTAAGCATGCCAAGGATTTTTGAGTCCAGAATTTCTTAGAGAAACATTTTTCTTCCAACTTTTCCAACGCTTGTCCAATTTGTTAATTGGCTTTGACAATAAAATGGCTGAAAGAAAACCTTGCAAAAAGAGAATTTACGACAATTTTTCTAAACTAAAATAGAAAAGTGTTGAAACATTAATTTAAAAATATATATATATTTATATATACACATATGACGGAAAAGTCTTCACTGTAAGACTAAATAATGTCCATAATTTTCTTCTATCAATAAACTAGATCTTCGAACGATGTTGATCGGATAGCTGATGATATAATGCAAGTTGATTTCGTCATTTTGAAAAATTATAAAAATCATATATATGTACATATATGTTGATACAAATTATTAATATTTTTATGGATTCGGTTTCAAGGACAAATCAAGAGCGAATCGATAAAAAGCTTCTGACATCGAATGGGTTGCGATTAACGTGCGTTCACTGTACGAGCGCGCCACAGGCGCTAATGCAAGACGTTTCTTCCGAACAGGGACAAAATTCAAGGTAAAAGAAAACACTTTCGTACACAAACGTTATACAGTATATATATACATACAGAGGGAGAGAGAGAGAGTGAGAGATAGAGATATATGTACATGTATATATATACATACATATATATATATATTAATTCGCATGTATTTTATAACGTTTGGATACAATTATTTTAAGAAATAATTACAATTTGCTTATATTTGATATATGCATATATGTATGTAGGTATTCACATATATATACATATATAGCAGATATATGTATATATATATATAACTATGACAACGCCACATTCATATAACTATGTTTTATTTTCAATTTGTTTTTATCGTTGAATCTTAAGGAAAACATTTTCTAGTTTGCAAAATAAAAATAAAAAAAAATTATATATATATTAAAATAATATATATGTATATATATTATATATCATTACAAAAAAAAAAAAAAAAATACATTACATATTTAGTATATTATTTTATAACATTCATGTTACTAATTAGAGAGTGAAATATAGATCAGATCATTCAGAATAATATTGGGAAGGAAGGAGGAAGTCGGGTACAGGAGGCGTGGTTGGCAGAGAAATGCAAACAAACTCAATCACAATGAAACAATCGATCGACAACATGCTGCGATACATTATCGATCGATAACAAGCCGTATCGAATTCACTCCGGCCTCAGGATCAGGCCCGGCGGCGGCTGCGACTCCAGCTGCTCGATGAACAGCTCATCCAGCGGCCGATCGCTGATGATGCGAAAGAAGAATAGATGATCCAAACACTTCAAACTGATCGAACGCAGCGCAGGCAATCGCAACAGCAGCTGGGCGAAACGCCCATCATCGCCCGGATGCTCCAGCCGGCAGTGCTCGTCGAGGCAGGCGTAGACCTTCTCGCGACAGTGCTCGATATCCTCACGATTCTTGATGCCCCTGATGTCCGGATTATACAGGATGATGGCCTTCAGGCAGGACAGCTCGCGTCTATCCAAATTGAGGCGCTTCATCTTGACGCTCAGCTCGGACAGTATGCGATCAAAGATCGCATGGACGCCCGCTTTGATCGCACTGTTGCGATGGTACGAGAAGCTCTGGCTGAGGAACAGCTGCTGCGGCTGCAGCACCGGTGACCGCCGATCGAAGGCGCTGTCATGGCCCACCCCGGCGATCGCTTCGTCCAGCGACTCGATGCTGCACCAGGCCACGTTCGCAATGAGCAGCTCGTTCCACGCCGCCTTCAGCAGGATCACCTGATCGTCGAGCGGCAGCTGGGCAAAGTGGGGCATTAGCCGGGCATACTCCACCATCTGGTAGAGCTGTTTGTTGACCACCTGGCAGAGCGCTGAGACGGCGCCTTTATAGTCCGGCTGCACCTCCGAGTTGGGTCCGACGCGCAGGAATGCCAATGCGTGATCACCGCTGAGCGCCTCCGCCCGCTGCTCGGCGTCCAGGAGACGTTCGATGGTGAAGTCGCGGGATACGCTGTTGGGCATAAATTCATCGGAGGCGCTATTGGCGCCACTGCCAACACCACCGCCGCCTACGCTAATGCCAGGGCCAGAGCCACCGCCAGCTCCACCGGCAGCACCGCCACCGCCGCCGCCGCTCAATCGTCCGGTGGAGGCGCGAGCACCGCGTTGTCGCTCCTCCTGCACGGCCTCGCGCTTCATGCCGCACGTGAGGCACTTCTGATAACGGCAATATTGGCAGCGATTCCGCTGCCGTTTATCGATGATGCAGTTTCGATTCTCCCGGCAAGCGTATGTGAGATCCTTGCGCACCGTGCGCTTGAAGAAGCCCTTGCAGCCCTCACAGCTGTAAACACCATAGTGTTTGCCGCTGGCTCGATCTCCGCATATGGAGCACAGGTGCTTTGACCCACTGAGCGGATGATTTGGCGGATATTGCTGCTGCTGCTGTTGCTGCTGCTGTTGTTGCTGCTGCTGATTGGGATTATTGTTGTTGTTGACATTGACCATGTTCATGGCCTGCATGAAGGGGCCCGGGCTCTCGGCCTTGGGCGAGAAGCTGCTGTTGTTGCTGTCATTTAGCTGGGATATGTCAGGCTTGACCTCCTCCTTGATCGGACCCAGCCGAAAGCTACCGTCTTGGTCGCAATTGTCCATCTTGTGCTGAGGCTTCACTCCTGCTGCTCGTTATTGTTATTGATCTTCTTCTTGCCAATGTTGCGTCTATATGTATGTGTGTGTCTATGCGTGTGCGACTTTCCCCGCTTCAGTTTCACTTTGTGGTCGACAGGAACGCCACCGTGTCGCAGAGTCTGGCAAATTTGTGTGCTGCATATATTGCACTCGTTTTCATTTACATAACTTGCGCCTTGCTTTTGCCACTTTATCCAGTTTTACGTCGTGTTATATCTTCAGGCTGAATTGATTTCCCAATTTGCAGAATTCGCATAGACGGGCTTTTCTGACTAATGATTAAATACTTTTCGCGTCGACATTTTTTTTCTCAACAAAGACAAAACTCACCACAGCGACTTGAATTCACCAGCTGCCAGTGTTGTCCAGCGCTCTCACGTTAGTGGCGGGCCCCAGACACACACGCACTCAACACAACATACACACACAACACCAAAGGTGGTTTGCACAAAAATCAATTGGATAAATTTTTATTGGTTTTGTGCCCCTGTGTGCTGGGCATACGCCAATGAAATGTGCATGTCTTGCAATTTTGGACAGTGCAACAACCCTGTTTAGAGCACACGACGGCCACCACCAACACCACAACCTCAACAATAAAAGAGAAAGAGTTCTCACCACTCAGAGCAACTCTGCGTCTGTCACAATACAATTCTTGTTGTACTGGCAAAATCGCAAACACGCACACAGACGCATCCAGCCAGACGACGCAAATACACACGTACACACAGACAGGTAGCGACCCTCCCTGCAATTATGCGCGGCATATGCAAAAATACACACATACACTCACACCCGTAGGCTAGAAAACACACACACACATTCATTTAGACATATGGACAAAGCGGCAATTCCCCGGCTCCGGCCTCGGCCCAAATAATCGACATCGACAAATCAACAACAAAACAATGAGCGCCGCGAACGCGCCTTCAAGACCGTTTTATTTATGGCCAACCACGAACCAGCAACACAACAAATTAAGTCCACAATTGAAATCGAAGTCAAATGAATTCTAAATTGTATTTAGTCGTAGCTTAATGCACGGTGCAACTTACTTGCATGCGCACTTGTTTGATTTCATGCAACGCGGCGTTTTGACTGTTTAACAGTTTTCGCACTATATTCACGCAAACGCGCACGGGTACACATTAAAAGTTGATAAAATGTTGAAAAACAATTGATAGACGCGTTTATCTGTAATTATTTTTGCCTTACTGATCTGCCGTCCAATTCAAACACACTGCAAACAAAATACTTAAATATCGCAAATGTGCTAAATTTGACCAAACAGTAATACGGCTGTGGCGTTTAAAACTTATCGATACCCGAGACTATCGCCACAAATTTAGGGCGATGCTTACAGTTCCTATCGAATTTTGTGGATGTTCTAAACAGCTGATTGTTTAGCTGGCTTTATGTTTTTTATTGCATACTTATACATATATGATATGTACATAATTATTCTGAGTCACTTGAATTAGACCTATTTAGTGCTAACTTAATTTTTAGGAACTTAATTTGCTCGTTTAAATAGTTGATCTCATCCTTGTACAAGTCCGTTTCATAAAGCAAATTCTGAAATTCCTTGGTCAAGTCATCTGGTGAGCTGCTCCCTCCCGCACCCTGGCTCTGACTGTGGCTTTGAGTGTGACTTTGACTTTGGCTGTGGCCTTGACTTTGACTTTGGCTTGGCTCTGCCTCCTCAAAGCTTAAATACAGCTGAAAGAACTCTTGGCACCTGCTGCGGCAAACGGGGCAGCTGTTGGACCTGTTCGATGGAAACGGATTAGCCTTTGCTTACAGCTTCCGTTCAAACGGGCTGAACTTACTCCTTCCACCAGCGCTGCAGACAATGCCAGTGGAACACATGACCACAGCTGCCACCATAGATTTGATCTGACGCCTTATACCGCTCCGAGCAAATCGTGCAGCTCACATGGCTGCTACTCCTGCTGCTCCCGCTGCTTCTGCTTCGATCGGCACTCATTGTCGTAATGACTTACTGCCCACTGCGCAGCAGCTGCGCCAGCCGCATGCCAATTGCAGTGCGTTATCAGCTACTCAACAGCCACCCGTTGCGTTTGCCAAAACTAACAATGGATCTCAGCTTCGCTGTTTGTTTGTCAGCAACTTTGGAAATAAACAGACACAAGAAACTTACAAAAAATATTGTATATCTAATGTTTATTTATGTACTTCGGTATACTGACGAATTTGCGGAGCAGTCATGCGAATATATTTGCAATAACATTTGATACGTTATCAGCTGCAATGTGGGCGACGTCCTTCAACAATAGATATTATAAATTTTCTTATTAAATCTGCTGCAAAGCCCCCATAAAGTCACAGCTGATTTCTCTCAGTGCAGGCGAAGCGCTCTTGTACGATCGTGCCTGGCACTGAGACTCGACTCACTCACTCTCTCTCTCTCCCTCTTTCTCTCTCTCGTTCTTTGTACACTTAAAGATAAGCTTCGAAATGGGTTAAAATCAGTGCTGTCATTATTTTTGTATTGCCATGAAAAGCTCTAATAAATTAATGAAAAAAAAAAAAACAAGCTAAATTGTGATAAAGAAGAGACTCAAACATAATAAAGCTTAAAAACGGCATCTAAAATATATGTAACAAACAACTTAAATCTTATGAAATAGTTATGCACATATAGATTCAGGAATATGTGAATTTGTCGATCAAAACATAAGAAAATCAACTTTATGTGTCCCGTTATCAACATGTTTCAATCGACTCAGCTCGGCTTCAAAGAGCTTTTTAAAGCTTTGACGAACTTCTAGAAAGCTTCCCGCTTTTAACATTTTTCCCGCAATCTAACTTTCAAAAAAAGGCCAGATCTGACGGAAAAAGAGCGCATTTGGCATCGCTGATTAGAGCATGTATTTGCATTTGCCTATCAATAAAAATATAAAATAATTTTTGTTTTTGTATAGGCATTATTATATATTCGAGCGCACATATTGCAGCTCATAGACAGATATCTTAAAAAAAAAAAATTGTATAAAATATAGGTTGATTAATGTAGGTACAAATATATGTCTAGTTAGATCTACAAATATAGCATATTTAGATATATATATGTATGTATGTGTGTGTGTATTTATAACTACATAAATGGAATGGTTGACGACATTCTAAGATTATTCGCGTGAGGCCCAAGGTCTCCTAATCGAAGTCAACTGTTGAAGAAAAAAGCAATACAAATACAAACAGAAATATTTTACTATATAGAAAAAAAAAAAAAATTGTATAATATATATTAAAATAATCTAAGGTTCGATCGTTGACCGACATGCACAACTGTAAAATATGTAGCGTAACATAGCCTTAACAGTGTGATGTTAACAGTGCTCGAGCATATTTATGGAATGTTCATTCACAAACGTAATTAAAGTGTTTAAAAAAAAAAAAAAAACAAAATAAAAAAAAAATTCGAAAATATATAGAGTTTTGCATATGCTTATCGGATGGAGGGATTGGATCGATAGAAATATATAAATAGAGCTTAGTTTAGTGGTTAATACTAGGTGCGGAGCAACGATAAATATCTATAAATATATTGCGATTACGATATGCGTACGTATGTATGTGTGCATGTGTCGTTTACGATATTCAGCATACGAAATATCAGTTTCGAGTACCATTTACGATATTCGCATATATATCAGAGTCAGTAATCTGAATATCGTTTACGGCACAGGTGTCAACCCACATATATCGTAATCGTTATAACTTAATGTAGAATTTACGAGACACATTTGAGTACATCGTAAAGCGTATAGAGTGCTCCCTGGCTATCGTAAACGATATAGAGAGCACAGAATACAATCTACGATATCTACATGTATGAGCGTGCCGTAATCGAGTGTATTGAGTGTACGATATATGCTATACGATATACGCTAAATACATAGCGCACGTAGTGGGGAGGGAGGGGGGGAATGTAACAGTTACGATATTTGGAATTAAAGCATTTCGTTAGTCTTTTGGATTTGGAGGCTTCGTCAGCACTTTGGTAGCGTCATCCTGGTCCTGGACCGGCGCCTGCTGCAGTGCATCATCCTTGACCGTCGCATTGGCGCTATAAGATTGGTTTCTCTTCGGACTGTCGATGTTCATGTAGATCGGCGATTTGGTCACCTTGCTGGCCATCATCGTCGGCGCTGGCAGCTCCGTGGCGGGCAGCTCCTCCTCCTCCAGTATGATGTCGTCCCCCACCATGGTGATGCGACGATGACCCAACGGAGCCAGCGAGCCAGCTGCGGGTCGATAAACGCCGCTGCTCAGGCTGCTGCTGCTGCTGCTCGCCCCGCTGCTGTTGAAGCCGTTGTTGATGTAGGAGTGATTGCTCTTCTTGGGTGGCAGCCGGTTGCTGTTGGAGCTCCCGCTGCTGTTGCTGCTGGCTGCGAGCGTTACCGAAGGCGGCGGGGGTGTTGGGGGCGTAGCCAACGGGGGCAAATTCGAGCGGCTTATCAGATCCGGACAGCGGGAGAGCAGCTCCAGTGACTGACCCGATTTGGTTGCCGGCAAGGACGGGCAGTCGGATGTCGGTGCAGGCGCCGCTGCCGCTGCCGTTGGCGATGCCGCTGCAGCCGCTGCTGCGCCGGCGGACATCTGGGAGACCAAGGTGCGGCTGTGGTTGTTGCTCAATCCGGTGTCTTTCCATTTCTCTAAAACAAATTGTGACCGTGACTTAGCGGATGTGGTTCGCATGCACAAATCCAAAGCGGATCCACCCGGTACGTACCTGCAGCACTATTCGGCCCATTCGATTTGCCAAAGGGCAGCAGGAGGCGCGCCGGCTGGCAGAGGACAACCGTCTTGTAGGCCTTGCGATATTGCTTGTTCATGATCACATAGATGATCGGATTGATGCAGGCGGACAGGTAGAGCATGATGTAGCTGAAGATGTGCAAGCTCGGGTGCTCCACATCCTTGTCGGCCACCTTGACAATGGTGATCGGCAGGTAGCAGACGACAAAGGACAGAAAGATGGCCAACACCATTTTGGTGATGCGCCATTCGTTGCGCTTGGCGCGCACCTCCCGCTGATCCTTGACCCGCGTGGTCGGCTGCTTGCCCCCGACCCCGGCGGGTATCACTGTCTCCGGCACGTCCGTGGAGCAGCTGCTGCTGTCTGTGGAGACGCGACTGCCGGCCACCGTCTGGTTGTCCGCCTGGTTGTTCGGCTGGCTGGCGACCGCCCTCAGGTTGTTGGGTATGGAGTTCTGCTTGGTGGCATGCCGCTTCATCCGCTGCTCGGACTTGTGCACCACCCAGAAGATTTTCGCATAGCACGCTATGATCACCAGGCAGGGTATCACGAAGGCCGTTATGAACAGCGTCGTCTTGCTGCTGTGCCCGTGCGCATCGCTCATGATCGAGCACGTCTGCAGCCGAGTGTCGTACCCGAAGCGACCCCAGGCGCCGAGCAGCGTGGGCAGCTGCATGCCGTAGGAGACCAGCCAGCAGGCGGCGATCATGACGGCGATCCAGTGGCGCTTGTAGATGCGCGCATAGCAGCTATGATGCGTGATCATCACATACCGATTGATCGTAATCATGGCGATGCAGAGCAGCGAGACCCCAATGTTGCCGTACTGGATGAACGGGATGACGCGGCACAGGATCTTGCCGTACCGCCAGCCGCCCTGCACGAAGCGCAGCCCCTGGAACGGCAGCACCAGCGCACAGAACAGCAGATCGGCTATGCACAGGCTAAACGATAAAAGACAGATCGTGATTGATCGGTATTAGCAAAAGCGATCAGCATTATCTACAGCGATCTACCTGATGATGAAGGCGGCGGCCACATTGCGCACTTTGGGGCACTTGAGCAGCGCGACAACGGTCAGAAAATTGCCACAGATGCCGACGATCATGATCAGAAAGGTCATGATCGCCGCAAAGGTCAACAGCGATTGCGAGAAGCTGCAAATGTGAGAGATAATTAGTTATACTGATTTCAAGATGCATTCGTAGACAAGACGTGCTGATCCCTAAAGCATTCGCGATCGAGATAAGAAAAGTCAGCGCACACCGATCATCGATCATTTCGATCAAGTGATTGCAAGTGATCCGGAGCATCCACGCTCATAGTTGGATGTAATTGGTTGGTTGATTTCCGTGGCGATCGCAGCGCTGATCCTTGAACTGATCGCGTCGACCTTAAGGCCCGATGCCCATATCATATCTCCAGTGGCTTCCGCTGGCTCAGAGACAGCCAGCATTGTTGTAGACTCACGCACACAGAGCCGATCGGCGGCGATCACAGGCGATCCTCTGTTGGCGTTGCGAGTGTTTGTGGAGCGGCGCTTGAAATGGGCCGCGTAATATTAACGATCGGTTATCGGACCTCTCGCACTGCGCTATAATTAACCAAGCAGCGCAAGCGGCAGCTGATAGGGTCGAGGGCAACCTACCCACTTTCATCCACAGCGTCCAGCAGGCCGTTCGTTGGTGCCACTGAGGCAGGCAGCCCATCGCCATAGCCCAGACTCGATGTAGTGTCGTCACTCATAATGCCAGATAAGCTAAGAAGTTCACAGAAACAGAAACAGAAACAGAAAGAGAACGAGAATCTGAATGAGTGGATGATAATGAAGGCGGCGTGAGCAGGCGAGTTTACAGATTTCAGCTTGAGGCAGGCTTCAACAATGCTTAGCAGCTCTACCTGAACAGCAGAGCTATGTATATGCAATCACTACGTATTATAAAAATTCACACACGCACAGTCAGGAATCAAGCAAAAAATAAACAATGGAGAAAAGCGATCGTGATAAACAAACGGCCTATCGATCGACAACCGAGCACTGCCAACGGGCAACTGACAAATGGACGGTGTCGACTGGGAGCCCTCAGCTTTGATGCAAATCGGGCGGGGCTTTGGTGTCGAGACGAGCTGTCCAATTGTCCAACTGGCGAGTTTTGTTTCTGTTAGCTGGCTGTTCCTTTGGACTACAATAAATTAGTGTCAATTAAATAATTTAAAGAGGTCACAGCGCACACTCAGCGGCCCAACAAACATCGAGCATGGAACATCTCTTTAGCTGCGGGTGCAAAGATCAGCGTCGAACCTTAATTAATTGAGTGTGCTTCATATACTACATACATATATGTATATACTGTATATACTTGTTATATATCACATCTATGTGTGTGACATTCTCGCACTTGTGCACCGAAATACCGGAACACTTTTCACATTTCTGTATTTCTGAGTAGCTGACGCCCAGTTAAATGATATACTACATTGTAAATATTTACTGCAGCTCTAGATCGGCTCAGCTGACCGATCGCTGTTCTGGATATACGCATGTGTCTAGCATATACAATCTCATAAAGTAAGCAATATAAAAGATATTTAATATTTGATAACCTTTCTGCAGTCAGCCAGATATTGCCTAATCCATACTTTCGTTTATTTACTTTCCAAATGATTGATCGATCGATCGAAATCTAAACATTCTCGAATGACAGTTGCTCCCATCTATCAAATAATATTAGTGTTATTCTTTCACTCTTTCTGCTATGGTCTTATTATGAATTTATTGCACATACATACATATGTACATACATATGTATATAAACTTCTAAAAAGGAATATCTTGACCTGGCCTATGTAGAGTATTCTTGAACTATAAAACTTGTCAGTGTTATGGCTATTGGCATAGAGCTTTACCATATCCATATATGTATGTATATGTAGGTATTGCTCTTTTGTGTAATATAATTTCTTTTTCTATCAATAGCTTATCTCAAAATATCTCCTACATATTAAAGGCTTCCTCAGAGCTCATGCATACATACATACATATGTATGTATGTATGTGTATGTACATATCTATGTAGCTTTGATAACAACTTTTCTCGGGTAGCCTATAAGTAATAAATTACCTATTTTAAGTCGTAATAATTTAAAATTGGAAGATAAAAATAAAAAATATTTCTACATTTCAAAAGAAAAACAAATAAACTTCAAATATGCCAAATGATTCATGTCTTTATGACTTGGAACTTGCGTCTTCCTAGTATTACGTTTACACAATTCTTCAGAAACAAAAGGAGAATCAGTGAAATGTTGAATTAGCAGAATGATATATCCACACATTTATATATGTATGTAGGTATGTATGTATGTAGATCGATAAAAAGTACATATTCGACAATGGATTATACTAGATAAATATGTACATAAATCGTGTGCATTTACTTGGCAATTGAATATTATGTACATCGTTAGATCACTCTAAGCAAACGTTACGTATACGCAATGTCTAACAGCTCATGATCGTTTAGCACTGAAGCTGTCCAGTTCTCGGTACACATGTCCCATTGTGTTGTAGTATTTATCTTATCGGCGTACACAGAGTATAGAGCTCACCTGGTTTACTGGCGCGGCACATGCGATTGGAAATCCGCTTAGACTACTCCGTCATATACACGATCCGATCACTGGATTGCTTACAATTCACAAATCAAAAAAAAACTCGACTCTTATCAGGCAGGCAGGCAGCACGACTTTGTTGTTGTTGTTATTGTTTGTTCTTTGTTTTTCTATTATTATTTCACGTAATCGCAGCTGGCCGCTAGAGAGACCCAGCGCGAGAGCGAGAGAGAGAGGAAGTGTTGGACGCTGCGATCCCAAGTCAGAGTCAGAGTCAGAGCCAAGCAAGGTGCTTATGAGTAATAACTGAGCCGAACTTTATGCAAGTGAACTGAGCTAAGCTGAACTGAACTGAACTCTCGCTGAGCTGAGCAATGTAAACAGTTTACGATTCCGCGCTCTCTGCTGCCGCTGCTGCTGCTGCTGCTGCTGCTGCTAGCAATGGCTTATTCACGAATGCTGCGCGAGGGAGTGAGTGCGGCTGGCCGGTTGGATGATTCAAAAACGCCGCAATGCTCGCGCACCGTCATGACTAATACATTTGGGATTCAAGCATTTCGCGGACTTTCGCAGACGCAGGTAGAAATGTTGCAGGCATGCGGCGCAGCACACGACGACGTCAGCGTGTTTGTCACGTTATCAGCAACAACAACAACAACAACAGCAACACTAACAGCAATGACACAGGCCACAGCACAACGGGAATAGCAGCCAACTAAGGGAATGGCGCGATCAAAACAAAACGCACAAAATCAAACTAACTGTAACGGTTAAATGGCGTTAAAGTGCGCGCGCGCGTTTATTTTGCGTTTGCCCACATCGACTGCACATGATCGAGTGCCCGCTTTTGGGGCGGCAGCTCGGTCGCCGTCGCAGTCGCAGTCGCAGTCGCAATCGCCTCCGTCTCCGTCAATTGATATTCGTTGCTGGGCTGTTGACAATTTCGCTCTACAAGCACACACACTTACACATACACACACGCTGACACCAACTAACATATGACACTCTCTTACTCTTCGCGTGCTCGCTCACACTTTCGGTTCGCTCTCATTGAAAGCATGCTCTCTCGCAATTGCTGTTGTTGTTGTTTTTGTTAGAGTGCTTCATATTTATCAGTTGGTAGACCAGAGGGCGGCAGAGGAAGACATATGTATGCGATTGGCGATCGCGTTAGATATTGCAGGCATTTATGTGTGCGTGTGCGTGTGTGTGTGTGCGTGTGTTTGTTCGTTTGTATATTGACTTTCTTATTCTTACAGATAGCCGATACGCATGACGCGACATAATTGACATTTCCAGCAATTCCATCAACAAATGTACATATGTACATATGTAGCTATTGCACATGCATGCATATGTACATATGTACATATGTACATGCATTCATATTGTATATTGTAGAACAGTCCAGTACAAGGCAATAAAGTTAAGAAATGGAAGCCTTATACAAAATTTATATTTTTATACATTTCATATTCATTTTATATATGTATGTACATATTAAATTTACATAAATTTAGCTGTTACAATTAATCTATAAAATTCTGCCATAAACTTAAATGCTTTTCAAATATGCTTTAATATACTATTAGTGCTCTAATTATTGGCATATGTTGTATGGTGTACGTTGACTGACTTTTTACCTTCACTGTACATGTTTGAATTATAAAGTTTCTCTAGGCAACTGCAATTGTCACCTTTGCAACACTGGAAACGAGGACTGACAAATTAAACGGTCTATATAATTTTTACTTATTTTTGGTTAAGTTTTCACCCCAGCTTTATTTCTATTGGCTATAATCCAGATCAATATTAATTGAAATATTAATAAAAAATAATAATAATAATAAAAATTAAGGAATATCACTAATGTTAAGTGGCAATATTTTATGTGTGTGCAATTGTGTGAATGCCTGTTGCACTCAACACTCGAAGGCTAAACGGCCATACAGTTTATCCTCGCTCGGTATCGGCAATGCGATATTGCCATTTGTTATCTGGCTGCGCCAAATAATAGTTTTCGTGTGTGCCAAAGCACAAGGTGGCAAAAAATACCAAAGACATAAATGAACTAAATGAGAGATTTGAAAATATATTGTGGATTATTGAATGGCCGTTGATCGAGTGTTGCCACCTGGCAGATATTTGGTTTATTTTTGTGAATTGCAAAAGTTGCACGCCAAAACAGTATTTTCGATTTTCGAAAATAATTTCTACATCCTGGTGGGCCTGTCTTTTCAAATGTCAAGCTGCATGACTTTGCATCTGCATTAATCATTTGAACTTGATTGGAGCAGTACTATAAAGTGTTCGTGAATCAAATAATTGCCAGTGCAAGTACATTTCTAAGCTTTATCGCTGATCATTGTGTTTGAAATGGATTGGTTCCTTTTCACGTCCTATTTAATATGGTTTTTGGCCGCCTTTCACAATCCGTTCGTGGAATTTTGGCAGCGATTGGATAGAGCTCGAGGACTTTTCCGTATCGGTTACATCGATGAGTTTGAAGGGTCTAGCAATTACAGCGGAAAGAATGACTCGAATTTTATCTATAGTCGTCCAATAAATCTGATTGACGAGCCTTTTGCTGATGATTTTGCCGAAGACAAGGAGGAATACATTGGTATGGATAATAATGGCTTCAAAAGGCCAGAAAGCAAAGGGAAACGAACCGGCGAGTACAACAACGAAAATCTGCCCATCTTCTGGATGAAACTGACCAAAACATTAAAAATGGTTGCCTACGATAATCCCAAGGCTATGTATCTGCGCTACGAGGGAGACTATAAAGGTAGAAGACTTGTCACCTGGATCAATATTGTCATTGTAAGTCAACTGCTGTGGCTGTCCTATGCGCTGATCATGATCATCGGTTTAGTTTATATTACCACGTATGTGAGCTGTGGCCTTCTGCAATATTTGGGCAATCTAATCCTTAAGAAACTAAATATGTCAGGAGTCCTCAAAAAGGTTGAAATGTGGACTTTCGTCACAAAGCATGAGTTATGGGCACTCCTTGAAAAACTAAAAATTCTATTCCAATTCAAACTGGGAACGTTAAACTTTCGACGAATTCGCCAACGGCTTTCAAGGAAGAGGAATAACAGGGACTTCATACCATTTGTGCTACCAGTACTACTTCCGCTTGAATGTTATGTCGAATGTTTTATTGAGTCGGGCTTAGAGTCGGATATTGAGTCGAATGCCGAGTCGAATGCTGAGTCGAATTGCGAGTCGAATGCTGAGTCGAATGCCGAGTCGAATGCCAGTTTCCGTTCTTTCAGAACTATGAGTAACAATGCCAGATATAATCCGATTTCGAACAGGCCTAAGAAGCTCAACAAGCAAGAAAAATTTATTCAATGGATCAAACAGGCTCCATTCCTGAATGAAACGTCCGATTCCGAAATTCGACTGTCCGACTCTGATGGGGATGAGCACTTGAAGCTTGTATCCTCCAAAGAAAACGTCGAGAATGTGCTGACCCCCAGTGATGAGCTAAATGCGAAACCAAGAAGAAATTTTACCGTCGTACATAATAATTCGAATCAGACCTTGGCTAGTAAACTGATAATTGTCTCTAAGGACAACATGGCAAATACTCGGAAGCCTTTTAAAACAAGAATGTATATAAACGCCAAGAAAATGTGCAAAATTCTGCAGAGCGCTAGGCCTTGCGGCTGTCCTTATTATCGACCAATTGATCAGAACTCAGATACGTCTACAGACAATAACGAGGGGAACGGCCATAGCCATGTTTGCGATGCTGCCAAAAGGAACCCGGAAGTTGGACAGGGCGACGGCGTTCGGACGCGTGGGGCTGCAGAACGAAATGAATCCTCCGAGGTTTCGGGAAACCAACATAACAACTCTTCGGGATTGCTTTTTAACAGACGTGCATTCCAAGATGATTCTGACAGCGATGGGCAGTATCACTCAACGGAAGACGTTTCTGACGTGTCTACGGTTGTGTCCAATAGGCAAAATACGGTTGACAAGCCGAACCTGAGCTGCATGGATTGTCCACTGAAATTGAAAGTAACAACGGCAATCGTACATAACGAATTGAATAGCTCTCCAAGGGGAGAAACTTTCAATATGGCAGAAGAAGTTCCAAAAACATCGAAGAGCCCATCAGGAATGAGTTTGCCTTCTGGTGCTCAAAGATCGATGATAGAAAAATATTCCACGGAAGATGACCCAGAAAAGATTTTGACCGTTATTGAAAATCCGATCAACATTTCGAAACCTGGCGATACCGACTCTGACATCTCTTCTGTAGAAGATGCTAATCCGGAAACAAAAACCGATGATAGCTCTGAATATGAAGATTTGTTGCATAAGCAATTCGCTGACGTTCTCAAGATTTCTGAAGAGTCTGAAACTTCGATGAGCTCTCATAGCTTCAAGCAGGACGATGACAATTGGGTTGTCTGGGCCCTATGGAAGAATAGCCCAAATAAATACAAGAAGCAAATGGAGTTGGACGTAGGCATGGAGAGCGGTAACGAATCGGAAACTAAAGTAGACTTCGGTGACATCAACGAGCCAGTGGAATCTAGTTCTACTCAACCACACGTTGAGACACTGAAGAACGGCTCTGAGCGTCCTGACGAAAAAGACTCGCTAGATATTAATTGGGTAAGTGGAGTAGTTTCAAAATAAGCCAATACCTTAACTGTGTCACATACATAGATCTGAATTACAAACTCACGAAATTGCCAGAAGTAAGCAGGCAAGACAAGTCTGAACTTCAGCTAAAAAACAATCAAAATATTGAAACTTCTTCATCAACACACAAGTCTGAACTTTAGCTAAATAATATACTAGTCGCTCCAACTCATTCAAATTTCGAAACTTCATCCTCATCTTCATTTGAATTGAGTTTGGGGAGAGGTGTCACAATACAATACTCTAATACTTTATCATCTACATTAATTGGGTAAGTGCGGTGGAGGCTTCACAATAATCTAATATTTCATTGTCTCACAAAATTTCATTTTGCTTTGCAGAGCTCTAATAATCAATCAAATCTGGAGAACAGACACTGGTCGACGATTTCAAAAACTTTGCGTTGCCCAAGTCTGGACTTCAGCTATCTATATATGTATTAATCAAAGCAACTAATCAAAATATTGAAACTTCATTCTCTTCTCTGTGGAGAGGCTTCACAATAATCTCATTGCAACACGTACTCAATTCTGTATTATTTGGTTATGTGGAGAGGTTTTCGAGTAAGTCAATACTTTAATTGTATAGCTCACATACATATTCACACAGTTTCAGTTTGCCTTGCAGAGCTTTTGTAAACATTTCTGGAGAGCAGACTGTGAAAAGTATTTTGCGTCTGAGGCTCAAGTAAAAAAAAAACTTTATATTGCTGCAATCAATCGAATTCACGGAATCGCGTCGTCAACTCAACTCAGGAAATAATATCAACTGGAGTTAACCATTATTTCACCCACTATCAATATCGTTCCACAATAATTCCAGAATTTTCATCATATATTAACCACCCTGAATTTAATCAACACCCACCCACACCATATATACCCCGGCTGTGTCGAAGCGTCGTTTTTTTCATCTAACAACCTATCCATTTACACTAACATCACTTTCCACTTGTATAATCGGATATACTATCGTAGATCTTTCTTTCTGTACATCTGCAACCCATACCTACTGTCAAATCCCATAACCAAATATACATATATATCTCATTTATGCATGTGTTATATAGCTTGTGTCCTCCTCTACCTACCTCAAATCCGTTATTTTTTTATGAATTTAGATCTCTTTAAGCTCACACATATATCTTCCCACTAGGTCAAGCCAATCTGCATAGCGTTTGCTAGATCAGGATCTGCACGGCAGTCGAACATTGGAGAGACGTATCCGGAATAATCCCAGACGAACAGTTTTCACATTCTGATATTCTGAGGGACAGCTACGAGTCATCATATGCAGTCGTCATAAAATTAAGACAACGAAACCTGATGCTGACTCATGCGATAGTTGAGATCTGGAAGGCGTGAAGCTGAATCAGCTTCAACCAAGTTTCTCAGATCAATCGCTACGGAACCAGTTATTCCCATTAGAGTGTATGCAAAGTACAGGTAAGTAATGATATCTAGATAGATGCTACATAAATATTATATGATATAATATGCGTGCTGTAATTATATTTTGATTTCCAGAGACTCTCAGCTTGTCTGCTCTGCTCTACTGTGACTGTCTTAAGTGCCCGGAATTACACGCATTACTTGAATTGCTGCATTGATAAGGGATCCAGGGAACGGACGGGCATATAAACATGGAGAGGAAAGGGGCCAAGTTGTCGACATTCACATTCGGTTCTGTTTCAGCTTCATATTTTAGAAATGTTTACACAACTCGAGCACACGACGTTTGTTTGTGCGAGGAATACGATCGCTTATAGATATCGAGTGTAACTATATCGGAAGAGAGTGAGAGTGAGAGTGAGAGTGAGTGAGAGAGGGAGAGTGAGAGAGAGAGAGTGACAATGAGAGTGTGAAAATGTATGTGTTTACATTATTCTCGATCTCTCTCCCTCTCTCTCACTCTCCCTCTCTCTCTTTTTGCCTCTCTCTCTGTGCTGCCCTCTACTTGCATGGAGTTCAAAACATTTCTGTGGGTTTCTGTTCCTATCTGATTAGCGGTCAGTTGGCTTTATATACTTAAGCATATGGAGATATAGATACATATATCGTATATGTGTGTGTGTGTGCCTGCATAAAAAGCATTTCACACATTCGAGCTATAGCAGCCGCAGAGACAAAGCCACGGGGCGTAGTCGGTCAATTTTCAATTGTTGCCAAAGAGTTTTTCCTCTGACTCAGTTGTTTTCTACAAAGTAGACACACACACACACACACACACACGTACTTCTAGGGGCACACTCTCACTCTCACTCTCGGTCTCGGTGTCGGTGTCGGTCTCAATCTCGCTCTCACTCTCACTCTCATTCCCATAGACCTACCTCCCACCTCCCCCGCCCACCCCTCTCGATTTAACACTGGCCCATTCAATGCGCTCTACTCAATGAACCCAGAGGCCGGTGGCCTCTAATGTGCTCGCGCCCAGCCAACGCCCCTTAGCCAACACGCCCGCCAGTCACTGCTGCTCCTCCTCCTCCTCCTACTCCCCCTCCTCCGCCTCCTCCAGCTCCTGCAGCTGTGGCGAGACTATTTCTTTTTGTTTGCTTCATTAATTAATTAAGATGACGCTGACGCTGGCAACGGCGTCGAGAAGAGACCATTATCTAATATATATGTACATATGTATATGTGTATGTGTATGTGTCTGTGTATGTGTATATATCTGTGTGTGTACACAGTTTCCCAAAATCGAATCGAGTGGGTGCTCAAGGGAATTAGCCGAGGAGCAGTGGCTGGGGGTCATGCTTGGGGTGCAGTTAGCTAGAAAATTGGCCTAGTCAATCGTTAGATTTAGATATATATGTATGTATCAAAGATAAACATATATGTACATGTATATATCTATATATAGAAGTATGTATATAGAGCTAGTCTATATAGTTTGTAAGCCCTGCTAATACATTGCTCTATATTCTATAGTGACACATAGAGCACATACCCTGTAAATTAAGTCTACTTCCACATCTAATCTATCCCAATTCCAAGTCTAAATTTTAGAATTTTTATTTGAAAGTTCTTAGACTAGAGTTTCACTTAAATCAAATTAAGAATGGGTACCGGAAAACTCTATAATGCCTTTATAGGTAGATTGCATGGAGTAGTCATTGGAGTCGCTATATGCTTGATCCATATCCATTCAGCTCCATCCAAAGTATTAGCTCTGGGCAGAAGCTTTCGTTGATGCGAAGGAATATCTGCTGCAGATCAATGAAAGCTTCATCTCAGAGACCCTGTACACTCAACTGGGCGTTACGTAATAGACTCTCTGACCATACATTGGGTTTACGGTGCTCACTTGAGCTATGAAGTCAATTTTAATCTACTATGATTTATTTATAGCCAATCTAGACTCTACATATACCTATATATATCTATAATTGATTATAGAATCTCATAATTCATTTCCCTTGAGATATGCTCGATATTTCATAGTCTCTATCCAATTTCTTTCATTCCAGTCAGCATTCGATGCTTCTCCAGTGGAATACCCTATAAACTAAGTGTGTATAAATACCGACCAAATTTATGCTCGATCGTAGGTGGCAACAGCTAGTCGATGCGCTTATCCATTCCCCCGAACTCGAAAGAATCGGAAAACGTAAAAGCTCTATTTGGAAATGTGGTGAGAGAAGAAACCTCAAGAGTTTCAAATTCGTTTCGTTTGTTTGATTTTTTTTTTTTGTGTATGGGGTCTATGATTTTGAAATGATAGACGGCGGTGTTGTAGCCCTGGTTTGTGTATGCTCCAGTTGAGAATATCGAAAAAGAAACAATGCAACAAAAAGTTTAGAAAAGCCCAAAATATAAGAACAATGTAAACAAAGCGCTCGCTTCGCTCATTTCAAATTACCCGATGATGAAGTCAATTGTTGTATACAATAAAATTTGGTTGTTGTTTTCCTGCTAGCAAGTTTTCGTATTGACTGGAACCCGAGAATACCCTGTACATGCAATATTTTTAGATAATTGAAAGAACTCGGCTACTATATGGGTTAAGGGATGGTAGGCAAGTGCATGAGAGTTAAGTGCAGTAGGGTTTCGGGGTCTAGAATAGAAAATATACCCCAATGTGATAATATACATATATAGTATTATAACTTAATTAACTTTCGAATCAAGAATATTACTATAGCAATGCCATCAATAATTGGTGTAACCAGTTTGATGAGTACTAGAAATCGGAATTACAAATGGATAAACCAAAGAACTCGTAAACTATGAGAATGTAAGGGAAAACATTTTCTTGTGTGGTTGAATAGGGCTAAAAGAAAGAGAATTTGAAGTGGATAGTGGAAAATATGAAATAGATTTGAGGATTTATACATAAATAATAATAATTTGTAGATTATAATAGATTGTTATAGTAATAATCTTGATATTCATTGGAATATTGTAAAGATGTAAACCGGAGTATTAGCTAGGTGGAATCTCTTGCTTAGAGGAGCTCCATCAAAATTTCAGGGCCTGCTGCTCTACATACATATAATCTCTCTAAAAGAAAGGAAGAAGTTTAATTGAATATATTTAGGAACCAAGCATGCACGCAGGGTATTTGACGGTCGTGTATGCCCCATGCAGCTCTCATGGAATACAATTCATTGTTGCTGCTGTCGTTGTTGCTGTTGTTGTTGTTGTTGTTGTGTTTTGTTAATTTCTTTGCTGGATGCTTTGCTATTTGGGCTAGTGTCGATGTATAGAATTTAGTTTAGTACAAAAATCGGCGCAGGAACGATCGCGTCATAGTTTTAAACGCCGCATTCCTTGGCTGCAAACACCGTAGACAAACACCCGACACAGACACAGACAGAGACACGGACACAGACACATTTATAGATACATATATGCATATATGTATATAGAGTCATATACATATGTATATAATATACCCCGCTAAACCCGGTGGGACCGACAGTTACATAGCTTCACATGATTCACCAGCATTGGAATGGTCACTCCGAGCTGCTCGGCGGCAGTCAGCCAGTGGGATTGGGCTTGGTATCGGGATCGGTATCGGTATCGGGATCGGGATCGGGACTGGGACTGAGTCGTCAGGCGTTGCCAGGCAATCGATCGAGCGCGCCGGAGAACGAGCTGTTCCAGGGCTACTCGGATGAGCTGCTGACCTTCGCCTGGATCGCGTGCATTGTGTTCATCATTGTGGGCGTGCCGGGCAATCTGCTGACCATTGTGGCCCTGTCGCGGGGCCGACAGACACGCAACTCGACGGCGATCTTCATCATCAATTTATCGTGCTCGGATCTGCTCTTTGGCTGCTTCAATCTGCCGCTGGCCGCGTCCACGTTCAAGGAGCGCGCTTGGACGCACAGCGACCTGCTCTGCCGGCTGTTCCCGATGCTGCGCTATGGCCTGCTGGCCGTCTCGCTGCTCTCCGTCTCGCTGATCACGATCAATCGGTACATAATCATTGCCCATCCGCGACAGTATCCCCGGTAAGTCAAGTCCGTTCGAGGAGCTGCCACATCCAGTCCATGCTAATCTCAATTTCTTGCTCAGCATCTATCAGCGACGCTATCTGGCGCTGATGGTGGCGGGCACCTGGCTGGTGACGTTCTCGATCATGATACCGACGTGGCGCGGCGTCTGGGGCCGCTTCGGGCTGGACACGAGCATCGGCTCCTGCTCGATACTGCACGACAAGTACGATCGCTCGCCCAAGGAGTTCCTCTTCATCGCCGCCTTCATGCTGCCCTGCGTCTGCATTGTCATCTGCTATGCGCGCATCTTTGTGCTCGTGCGTCGGGCGGCGAGGCGGGCGGGCGCCAAGAGCTCGGAGGTGGCCGTAACGCCGCCCATTCAAACGCCCTCCGCCGACAAGGCCAAGGATAAGGACAAGCCCAAGGACAAGGAGAAGGACAAGAGCAAGGGCAAGGACAAGGACAAGGACAAGGCCAAAGAACTGGACAAGGAGCGCAAGCCCAGCGCGGACGACGATTCCGGCCAGATGCATCCGTTTGTGGTCAGCGAGTACCTGGCCTACATCGATGACAATGCCTCCTCGGAGAGTTTCCCCATCTCGTACAGCGTCAGGCAGGAGACGCCCATCGATGCCAACGTGGTGCTGCAGGAGAACAACCTAGCCAACAACAAACCCTCCACGCCCGGATCAACTCCAGCTGCGGCCACGCCAACTGGCGATACGAGCATCCATAGATCGCTGACACAGCTGGAGCAAAGCCGCAATTCGTGAGTAGCTAATGCCAAATGAATAACATCTACTTTCAGTTTACAACTGACTTGTAAACTCCGATTCCAAAAGGGGCGAGAATATATCCCTGTACTCAAATTGAACTTGTTCATTGTTGTACAATAGAATATATATATTATACTGTATTACAATGAACGTAGATAGGTCCCCGCTAGAATATCAAATTGAACATTTACAACTTGGTTGTAAGTTACCGTTAAGAGTCTTGTGCATTCTTTGTGGTAAATTAGGGCTATCTGGTTGTACCTTGCTTAAGGAACGTTTGAGGATCCAAAATAGAAGAAAGGGAATAACACATTAGAAATCATTCCGTTAAAAATCTAAAAGCAATGATCTAAAACTAGTAGTACGTGTGATCTAAACGCTTTTCAGGCCTCAACGGGCGGATCATATCATTCATAAATCGCATTAAGGAAAAACGTAACTGGGATATACGTGATTTAGGCAAGTTTTAGAACAAGTTTTCTCTCTAGGTTTTAGCCAAGTATTAGATAAATTATATGGTTATTCTAAATCTATATGATAAAAGTGGATAAAAATAATGTTACATGTATAACTAGTAACCTAATCTATCTATATCAAGTTATATAGAGAATTTTAAATGAATGTAATTAGAGATTCTAAAGAAGTACTGATATAAAAAAAAGTGTTTAATTTCATTTTATACATGTCGTACATTAAGTTCAAGTTCTCAGATCTATTATAATAACGGCATTTAGACTTAGGATTTATTGGAAAATCCTATTGAAATCAGAGCTCCATAATCAAGACAAAAGTAGAGCATATAGAAAAAACATTTATTAGTAACTAAACATCTCTCTCTTTCCTCCCCTCCCTCATGCTCTGTGGCCATCCGACTCGATAGAAAGAATCCCATCACCACCTCGCTGCGCACCTCGTTTACGCGTTTCAGCCCACGCAAATCGCATTATGTGTCGATGGGGAATACCTCGAATGCCTCGTCGATCTATGCGGGCCGGATGAGTGTGAAGGATCGTCGATTGCTGAAGATGATATTGGTGATATTCGTGTGGTTCCTCATCTGCTATCTGCCCATAACGCTGTCCAAGATCAGCAAGAGTATCAACGATGTGCACATCTTCAACATAATGGGCTATCTGCTGATCTATCTGACCACCTGCATCAATCCGCTGATCTATGTGCTGATGAGCTCCGAGTACAGGCGCGCCTACTGGAACCTGCTGCGCTGCCATCAGTCCGAGCAGCAGCAGCAGCGGGCCCTCAAGAAGCACATCGAGTCGAATCGGGCGCTCAAAACGTGATCCGTATGGATCTGAAGTGGAGCCGCAATCGAGTTCCGTCCCCACCCAAACGATGCCCATCGATGCAGCCTAGCGCCAATCGCCAGATAGAAAAGGTTTTCCAGTAAAGCTAAAGGTATATATCACATCGGATATCGGATATCCCATATGCAATAGCTGTACTATACGATCGGATTTAGCTGGAAATAATGTAAGATCCGGGTACCTCTATAAGGAAGGTATGCCTCCATAGTGTCCATTTATCCAACAACAAAAACAATAATCGAATGCAATGAATGTAAAGCCATATCTTTATCTGTCCAATATGTCCATTATATATATGTATGTAGTATTAAATATGCAATTGAATGATATACAGGTGGATCATATATCGCTAAACTCGATCGAATATTATGATTAGATTATGTTTGCATGATTTGAACATGATTATATATATATATTATATACATATATGTGTATTGCATTTCCAGTTCCCGTTCCAGTTCCCCCCCCATTCCCGACTTGGGCCATTAAAAAGCAAGAATCGATAAAGTCGGCGCGTGTAATCGATAAAAAGTGTATTGTATTTCATACCAAATGACTTTTTAATATCTGGTTGACATTTTAGAATTCCATGTTTAAGAACAATCGATGTTTTATCTATTTGCTTGCCGCTAATTATTGTACCAATTCAAATATATATATACATATATATATATAGATATACGTAACTATGATATATATCTATATACATATATATATATCTTGGCAAATATACATATATATATACTTCTATTATGTATATCCTATGTCATCAATAAATGCTTCGAATAATTGATATATGTAGTTTTACGTTGTTTTTGTTTCATTTCCTTTTTGAGAATTTCGAATAGAGTTCCAGATAATACCAGAATATGTGGTGTAGCTTAATACATAATTATTATCAATATACATATTGTATATGCCAGAGTGTGTGTGTGTGTGTGTATGTGTGTGTGTGTGTATGAAACATGGACTACTTAAGGCTAGTAACACAACTAAATGATCCAATATTCTGGTAATACTTATCGCTGCAGGTTAACGCTAACGATAAATCGTTTCGAAATTTCAACTGCCAAATGGAACTCACGGATCGAGTCTGATACTTTCTCTGACTCCCTTGCTCTCTCCCACTCACTGTCTCCCTCTCTCTCTCTCTCTCACTTGCTGTCTAACGGTAATGTAATATATTGTATAAGCCTATAAATGTGTGTGTGTATATAACATTTATCGTATAATAGTATCGTATATTATATATATATATATATATTTACTATATATATATATAGTAGTATTGTTTGCATGTATATGAATAAAATTATTATTATTATATTTAGATTTTAGATTTGTTGTTGTTGTTGTTGTTGTAATTGCGATTGCGATAGCGAGCGTATTGAAAGGTTTGTTTTTTTTTGGCTCTTCTTCTTCCTCTTCTTCTTCCTCTTCTTCACACGGACTCCAGATGCTCGGATATCTCCAGTATGGGACTCTCGCTGAGCGGCTTCACCAATGTCTGCCAGCTGGGCGTGAAGAGGCTGAGCACCGGAGGCGCCGATGCGCTCGACTGGGCCCGCACATGGTAGTCGGACTCGTGGCCATGGACCACATGGCTGTTGAGCAGCGCCTGGGGCGGTGTTGCCGGCGGTGTTGTGGACGGCGGTGGCGCCGAGCTGGACGCCACCGGCCCACCGGCCGTGGGCAGAGCCTCCGGCTGGCTGATGTAGGAGGTCTTCAGATTCATTTGGCTAAAGGCGTGCGCGCCCGGCATGGTCAGCGAGTGCTGCAGCCGTGGCGGTCCGCTGCGCGGCCTATCCAGCATGGCCAGCTCGTACAGCTCCTCGGCCAGGTGGTGCTCGGACGGGCCAGCGGGCGCTGGCGCTGGCGGCGGCGGCGGCGGCGGCGTCCCAAGCACCAGGCTGTGATTGTAGTGGACATGGCCATGGTTGTGATGGTGATGCTGATGATGATGCTGGTGCTGGTGCTGATGGCGTCCGGCCAGCTGCGCCTCCAGGGCGTACTGCTTCTGGAACAGCTGGCGCTTCTGCTGGAGCAGGCGGTGCTGCAGGAGCTGCTGTTGCAGCGGCGGCTTCTGCATCGGCGACATGGCCAGCTGCTGCTGGTGGTGCGGATGCGGATGTGGGTAGACGCTCGGCGGCGGTGGCGGCGGCGGCTGGTAGCAGCCATGGCCATGGGCCGCAAACAGCTCGCTGCTGGCGTCCAGGAGCAGCGACGTCGGCGGCGGCGGCGGCGGTGGCAGTGGCGCATAGGCCAGCTGCTGGTGGTGCTGCGGCTGCAGGTGGTGCAGCGTGTGGTGCGGCTTGATGGGCATCGCATAGAATTGACCGTGTGGCAATTGACAGTTGGCCAGGCTCAGCTCCTCGAGGCCCAGATGGCCATGGCCAAGGCCGTGACCATGACCATGACCATGATTATGGCCAGGGCCTTGGCCAAGGGCATGGCCATGCAGATGGGCGTGGCTGGGCGCATAGACAGCCGCCTCCTGCTGCAGCTGCTGTATCTCCAGCCAGCCGTGGCGCTTGGCCTGCTCGTAGCGATAGCTGCCATAGACACGACTCGCGCCCAGCAGGGAGCTGGAGCTGAGGAGGCCCTGGGCCACCAGGCCGTCGCTGGCGCGCCGGCCCTCGCGGAAATGGATGGGCGAACGCTTGTCCGCAAAGGGCGGCGGCGCCGGCTGCGGCGGTGGCGGTGGCGTCGCCGTCGGTGTCGACGTCGACGTCGATGTCGATGTCGGCGTTGGTGTCGGCGTCGGCGTCACCAGCAAATTGACCGCGCTGGGCATATGGATGCACGAGTTGTGGCTGCTGTACAGCGAACGCTCCGACGAGTGCTCGCTGGAGACAGCGGCCGCAGCGGCGGCAGCGGCGGCGGCTGCGGCCAGCATTGAGTTGCTCATGCAGGAGGGCAGACTGCCGGCAATGTCCGGCACGGAGGGCAGCACAAAGTCCAGGCTCTCGTAGGCGCTGCAGTTGCTCTTGGAGGAGCCGCGGCTCAGATTCTGGCTGAGGCTCTTCGAGTAGCTGCCGGCTAGGACGCCGCTGGAGCTGCTGCTGCTGGCATAGGAGCGCGTGCGCGTGTTCGCCTGGACGCTGGTCAGATCCGTCGAGGACTGGGAGCCCTCCTTGGCGGCGACCACCTCGTTGCCCTGATCCGTCTCGCAGCCCTCGTCCGTGCTGGAGCTGCCCTGCGCCAGCACCTTCTTCTCAAAAGTCTTTTTCTCACGGCTACAACGACAACGACGCCCCATTAGACTCCACTCTGGCGCACTCGCGAATCGTTGGCCGCCAATTCTCACTCACCCGTCTCCAATGGGCTTCGGCTCCACTCCCTCGCCATCCTCCGCAGCTCGGCAAGACTCGCTGCCATTCCCATTTCCAATCCCATTGCCATTTGCCGTTGCAGTCTTGCGCTTGGGTTTCTGTTGGGGGAGAGAGATAGCAAGAGATTGTTACAACTGTTGAGTGGGATTGGGGTAAACTGTCAGAGGACGGACAGACAGACGCACCTCGATTGGCAGTGGACTCTCCTGGAGGGTCTGGAACAGTCGGTTCGCCTCGGCGGACATTTTGTAGCGAAAGCTTTGATTGAGATTGGCGGTGGAATCGAAGCTACTCGAACTGGACATCACCTTTATTGTCTTGCTATGTTCGGCAGTGGGCGTGGCAGCGCTCGCAAGCTCCATGGCAGCTGTGGGCAGCTGCAGCTGCTGCTCCTCGTCCTCCTTCTTCGCTTCGGCAATGGCCGTGGACTGCAAGAGATTCGAGAGGTTAGTGGATCCCTAGCCTTTGGCTGCCGGAGGACGCACCTGCTGCAGCAGCAGACGACAGTCTTCGGTGCTCTGCTTGATGATGTACTCGCTAATGGTCTGGTGGAGCTGCTTGGGCAACGGCGCCGTCGACGCTGCCGCTGCCGGCGAGGGCAGATGGCCAAGCGGATGGCCCTGCTCCAGCTGCTGGCTGGCATTGAGCAGCTCGCGACACCTGAGGTTGGCCAGCGATGGCAGCGGATGCCCACTGCTGGTATTGTCGATGCTCAGCGAGATGCCAACCGGGCGCTGGCCGCCGGCCATGCTCCTGGCCGAGCTGAGGCTCTGATGGCTGATGCGCGCGCTGCCCGGCGCCGGCAATGGGGTATATCTAGTGGGCATGACCATGCCCGCGCCCACGCCCACGCCTACGCCTACGCCCTCATCCCCGTTCAGGTAACGGGCGTGAGAGTGAGCGTGAGCGTGAGCGTGGGCGTGGGCGTGGGCATGGGCGTGACCATGGACATGGGCAAGGATGTGGGCCTGCTGCTTGACCGCATAGTAGGGATCGGCAGTGGTTCGCTCGCTCATCATGACAGTCTGATGGCGACTAAGTCTTTTGTGTGTCGGATCCTTGGCCAGGATCACGGTGGATATTGTCTTTCGTTGCTGTTGCTGTTGCAGCTGTTGCTGCTGCTGCTGCTGCTGCTGCTGCTGCTGCTGCTGTTGCTGATGCAGTTGCAGCAACTGTTGCTGCTGCTGGGGCGTGGGCAGCTGATCGAGCATCAGGGACTGCTTGCTCTTGTAGAGCAGACGGCTGCTGGCTTCGTTGGGCTTCGCCTGCTCCTTCTTGTGGGAGACGCGATCCTGCAGCAGCAGATAGATGGCCGCCACATGGTCGTAGGTGTTCTTCTTGAGGCTGGCCCGCGTCTTGTCCGGCGCGATGCCCACATACTCGGACATGATCCTCAATATATCCTCGCTCGGCTCCAGCACCGCCTGCCGCTCCATGTTCAGATTGTATTTGGCGATCAGCGCGTGCTCCAGCAGCTCGGGGCACATCCAGCGATGTCGCTTGATCTGCTCGATGGTGTAGCGGCGCGTCGGCTCCAGCACCAGCATGCGCCGTATGAGATGCTCGCACTCCGAGCTCATGAAGAAGGGTATGCGAAAGCGGCCCGACAGCACCCGATCCCGCAGGCTCTGCAGCGTGGACCCATCGAAGGGCAGGGCGCCGCACACCAGGACGTAGAGCACCACGCCCAGCGACTGCAACCAGAGCAGATGGAGGCGATTAGATTGGGATTAGCCGGCAGGTCATCGACTGCTATGCTTACCCAAATATCAATTTCGGGTCCAGTATATTGCTTGCCCTCGAATACCTCTGGCGCGGCATAGGGCGGTGAGCCGCACCAGGTGGCGAGCAGCTCGCCGGGCTTGAAGTGATTGGAGAAGCCAAAGTCAGCGATTTTAATGTTCATGCTGCAGTCGAGCAGCAGATTCTCGGCCTTGAGATCCCGATGGACGATGCCCTTCTTGTGGCAGTACTCCACGGCGGAGATGATTTGCCAGAACTTGAACCGGGCCGCCGACTCCGACATGCGTCCGTACTTGGCTATATAATCTGCAAGGAAGAGCAAGAGTTGGAGCTGCCCGAAGGCATCTTGGCTGGCTGACACTATCCAACTGGCTTACCAAAGATCTCGCCCTGGCTGGCGTACTCGGAGACAATGTAAATCATGTTTTTGGTTTCCATCACCTGCAATGCTCGGGCGGATTAGCCTGCGGCTGCAGCTGAGCCCGGTAGATCGGCGCACTCACCTGATACAATTTGATGATATGCGGATGCTTGAGCTTCTTCATGATTTCCACCTCGCGATAGACCTTCTGCAGGTTGGTGTGATCCAGCTGCGACTTGTCAATGATCTTGATGGCCACCTCGTTCTTGGTGATGCGATGCCGCGCCAGCTTCACCACCGCAAAGTTGCCCTTGCCAATGGTGCGCTCAATGTCGTAGAAGCCGACGCGCATCGGCTCCTTCAGCTTGAGCAGCTCCTTGGGACCGCTGCCGCCGCCGGCGAAGAGCTTCTGGGCGAGGAGCACATCCTTGCAGCTGGCCAGCGCATCCATGGAGGCAGGTGTGGCCATCGGGTCCACATCTGCGTTGGCATGCAGCTCCGATTCACCTGCATCCTGTTCGGGGCCATTCGTCTGGGTGCCCGACTTTGGCAGCTTTGGCTTCTGCTTTTGGTTCTGCTCCAGCTTCCGCTCCAGCTCCTGCTGCTGCTCGCGATCGTGCGCGTGCTCATTCTCGTGTCCATTCGCCTTGGGCGGATCAGGCTCCTCCGCTGGCTCCTCCTTGCTGGGCGCTGCCAGCGCTGGGGCAGGCGTTGCTGCCTTGGCTGCTGCTGCTGCTGCTGCTACAGACTCCTTCGTATCCTTGGCCATCTCGCATGCGCTCATCATCCGGCTGCGTCCGTCGGGCAGGACGGCACTGGGCTAGGCAAGCACTGAAACGTTGCAGCTGCAGCTGCTGCTGCACATGCTCCCGGCGCATGCAACTGGCTCTGGCTCTCGGCTCTCAGCTCTCGACTCTTGACTCTCGACTAACGGCACTGGCTCTGGCACTGGCACTGGCTTTGGCACTGGCGCGCCCCGCCCCTACAGACGCCTCAACGCGCGCTCCTCCATTGCAGCGCACGCTGCCGTTTGACAACAACAAATGGAAGAAGCAAATTATAATTGAAACGAAAACAAGTTCACACAAATTTCTATACTCTGATAAGAGATTAGCTCATACGCACACACTGGCACAGGTCATCTATGCATGTGTGTGTGTGTGAATAAGTGAGCGAATATGCCTCTCTGTGTGTACGTGTGCGTGTGTGTGTGTGCGCGCGTGTGTTTTCGTTTGCAGCATAGAAAAATCAATAAGCCACTCGCCGTGCGTCTCACAAATCTCTCTCGCCTTGGCCAAACGCCGCCGTCTCACGTGTAGCTCCTACAGATACACATACACATACACATACATATGTATATGTAGATTACGTGCACTCACGCACATACAGACACACAGTTACAGCCACAGCGAGAGAGAGAGAGAGCGAGCACACACACTCACACATATGCAATGAGTACACAAATTACCGTTAGTTTCCAACGAACTTTGTCAATTGTTTGTCTTTTGCTTTATTTTCGGTCAGTTTTTATCCTTCAAACAGCAATTTGATTAATTGGCTGTTTTCGCTTCCTCTTCTTGGGCATTCGCTGTTTTGCACTTTATCCTCCCTCGCAGCACCCTTCCGGCAAACACTTGAGCCAAGACGGAGACTACCAACGCGACCAGCGACCAGCGACACAACAAGGCAACGCGACTCTGCCGTCGATCTGGCCCCAGAAAGTGCAGAGCGGCCGCAGCACAGCCAAAAAGCCAAAAGGGGGCAAAAATCACACACACACACGCGTACACACTCACACACACAGACACAGAAGCGTGCTTTTAAGGGTTGCCATAATTTTGCAATGCGGCTGCTGCTGCGATTGGCAACCCAGTGGGGAGCCCTAAAGGCGCCTGCGCCTGATTCGACCCCAAACTAAGAGTGCCCAAGTATGCGTGCGTGTGTGTGTGTGGGGGGGTATATTTGAATCATGGCGCCTATATATCGATTATTATGAATAATTCATCTATCCAATTAATAGCAGCCATATAGATCAAAGTTAATAGCCCCAATATACATAGATGTATGTATATATGTATATTGATTTCTGCTAATTTATGGCTATATTTCCCATAGACATCATACGCTCTTCATATCATGCATCATTTCTAGAGCTTCTGTTAATCCCAATATTATACAATTTACATCATTTTGTAATGAATAAAATATATTTTAATATGCATATGCGTTCAACAGATTATTAAATATGGGACAAACGGAATATTAAATAATACAACAAATATTAGTCAGCAATATACATGTGTATTTGTATATATATGTGTGTGTATTTGAATATATGTATGTATGTATATATAGAAGAATCGTTGAGCACCTTTGATTCTTGAACCGAGTCTCTAGACAGAGTCTAGATTTTCAATCTAACGCATTCTTGATCGAACTCTATTTGTGAGATATTTCTAAATTAGAACTGAAGTGGATCTTCAACATTTCCTAATTATATATATTACAAAGTTGATTGCTGTTGTTGTTGTTGTACTCGCTGCATTTTCGCATTTCGATATCAAATATACTTTAACTATGTGCACATATTGACTTATATTGAAGATTGCATTAATTATTATGGAACAGGTTTCAAATAATGATATTAATCATGTTTTGTACAGTGGAACTAGAGCATAACAACGAACATCGCTCTCTCTATCTCTCTCTCTCTCTCTGTCTCACTCACTCACTCTCTTGTCGTGTGTGTCATTCTGCTGCGGTTCGTGTCTCTTTCTGTGCCGCTGCCGTCTCGCTTTGTCCCGCTGGCTGATTGTGGCACGCACTGCTCCCTAGCTCACATTATAGTATTTATGTATACATTTATATATAAATATATATATATTAATATATTTATACGTATATATACACAAAGTATTTGTATAGTACATATTTTATAGAAAGTTATATACAGAGACCGATGTACATTCAAAACTCATGTAAAAAGCTACACTATACGAAACACTTTAAAACTTAATATATAGGCTAAAAATTATAACAGTTGCACAGGCGCCCTGCCCCGAATCCTCAGGCGAAATGCTCTTGGCATCGCCTCGATTCTCTTCACATTGGAACATCCACTGGCCGTCAGTTGCCGTGCGGATCCCGTCGTCGCCTGGCCTGCTAATTGTATTAAATTCTGATCTTGATCCTCGTTTGTTTGTGGTTTTCTTATATGCTTGTATGCTGTTTGATTAGGTCACTTCACCACACTTCACTGCTTTGGCAGCATCTCGGCAGCTGGCGAGGCGGCAGCGCTCGCATTGGCATTAACATTGGCCGCCGACGGCGTCATGGATGTGGGCGCAGTGGGGTCAGCTGCATCCCCGCCGTAGCAGCGCCGCTTGTAGTCACCAAACAAGTCCGGCCGGTGCTGCAGGTCGCGCTGCGGATCGACGTGCACGGATTGAGTAGTGTTTCTGCCATATAGAAAGCAACTTCATTGAATCCAAACTTCATTTTTGTTCTTGATTTCGAGATAGATATTGACGGACTCACCTAGTCTTCGTTAGAACGGTGCAGCCATTCTCGACGACCATGCTGAGCGAGTAGAGCGTGGCCAGGTTGAGCAGGCTATCCTGCTCGTACAGCTCAATGTCCGGCAAACGGATTTGAGTCTGGCGCGCATCCTGCAGGAAGCGCGCAAGCCGTTCATTAACGCCTAATTTAATGCTGAAACCGGGCCGGTCGTTGCCATTGATGCGTCGGCAGCCGGCGCGTATCTCGCGCACCTCCAGCATTTGCAGCGGCGGCGACGAGGAGAGGAATGGATTGGATGTCTCGCCGGACATCTCGCTCTCGATCTGCTTCACGATGGTTGGCATGCCATTCATGCTGCGCTCCGTGTCCATGCAGATGTTGACGTCAATGAAGCCAACACTTCGATTGGCGCCCCCGCCGCTGATCTCAATCGGCTCTGAGCTGGCGGCCAGCTGAAAGCGTGACAAGTCCTGCAAGGCATCTGTAAGCGGAGGCGACTGTGAGGTGCCGCCGCCGTAGCTATCTGTGAAGGGCATCGTTGCTGTGGCCTCCGTGCCAGACATTAGCGTGTCATCCTCGCCAATCGTATCATCGGAGCGTATTTGGGGTAACAGGGATTTCTTGGTCAGCTTCCGCTTGGGATCGTATTTGCCGGGGCCAAATTCGTTGCCGGGCCAATCGGTCAGCTCGTCGTCGCCCTCGCGATCCGTATCGTGCAGTCGATGGCCATCATCGCTGTCCGACGAGGAGCTCAGCGAACTGGAGCTAAGAAAATCGTAAAGCTCACTGCAGTCCATCGACTGCACCTGCAGCGATTGCGGCGTCTGGCAGAAGCGGCGTCTGCGATGCGACTTCGTCGTGGAGCCACTGCCATGGATGTGGCCATAATGCGATTTCTTGCGATGCATTTGATTGTAGTCTGTGACTGCGCTGTCCGCAGACAGCTGCAGCGGCATTTTATCCGAGTGATTCAGCAGCGTCTCAATGTCGCTGACAGGCACAAGTGTTTCCATGCCGAAGCCACCAGGGCCAGCACAACTAGCTGAACTCTCGCTCAGATCTCGCTGTTGTTGCTGCTGCTGGTTGGCCGCTGTTTGTGCAGATTGGAGCAGCACCTGCGCCTCTGCCTGTTCCGGCTCTAGGCCCTCCTCCATGTTCGATGTATTGTCAGTCTTTTGTGCTTGTTGCGTTTGATTTTTCGCAATGCGATTTATCTTGGAGAGCAGCCCCTTGTTGAGTGGCAGTAGGCGATCGCTGTGCGGCTTCGATGTGGATGAATAGCTACGGGGTCGCATCCTATGGTACTCCTCCATGTGCGTGTAGCGTGGCATGCTCGATGAATGTAAATTGCTGGAGACGGCACAGCCGCCACCGTCACGTGCAACGCTAGCGTCGTGATCGCATTCGTGATAGCGATCACGATTGGAGCGCTTCCGTTTGCCGCAAAAGAACAAATGCGATCGATTTCCGCTCTCCGCCTTCAGCAGACGTTTGCGTACTGTGCCCGTGCCGGAGATGCAGCCTCCTAGCATGCCCGGATGCAGCGGCGACTCCGTGAAGCTATGCGGCGACACAGCCAGGTTGCTGTCTTTACTAAACTCAAACTCCATGGACATACGCTTGATCTTTCGTTTCCGCCGAGAATTTGGCTTGTAAAAGCTAAAAAATCAAAACGTAATTATTTGGCTAGGTGTGCTAGCAGGTGCATCAACTCACCGCGCTGGACTAAAGGTGGTCTCGTTCAATGAGTCCGACTCAAGGGCTCCTGTGCCCATCCGAACGGCAGCTGCAGCGTTGAGTGCCTTGACAGGAAGACGCAGTGGAAGCATTGCCTCTGCCTTGTCATCCGAATCACTTGCCGGCAGCATGTCAACGTGTATATGAGGGTCCAAACCATCCACGTTCGCATTGGCATTTGAATGTGCTCCGTGTCCGAGTCCGTGTGCATTATTCAATGTGTCTGTGGGGCTGCTCGACGAATCCTCTGTGGGCTGCGGCGCACAAGCTGCAGGTGAAGTGAAGTGGAAATGAAGTGGTTTCCATGATTTCAGAGGGAGGGGCACATATATCTTGGTTGAAATACTTACGCAAATTACCCGTTGATCGAGTTCTTCGACGCGAGCCCCACCTACCGACGCCGCACGCCCTGTCCATGAGCGATGTCTCCTCCAGGGCGAGGGTCAAGTCGTGCGAGAACTGATCCATTTGCACCAGCACACCCAAATATCAATTGCGTTTCATTAAATTATTGCGTGTGCGTACGCAAAAAATGTAGTGCCAAAAAATATAAATCCAAAGACAAGCCTCAACAATTGGCAGCAGTTTACTCCGATGGCAATATCGATTTTATACTTTCTATCGGCAGCATCTTATGCGTGTCCTCTGGTCACATTGAGCTGCAGAGAAAGCCAAATCGGTTAAAGTATGTTGACCGACTGTTAAAATAATTCTATACATGCTATAAACAAAATCGAATTAAACTGTCTTTAAATTCTTTATTATTATTATTTAATTTAACATATGAAAAATAACTATCATTTTAATTGTGTTATAAAAACAATAGAAACAACTAGGTTTATTCATTGTTTCACAATAAAATAAACACGAACAAAGTAAATATCTGGTGAACATATACATAAAGTATCTAACGTCATGTAACATAAACTTTCTCTATAAATCAATAGGATTTTAACCCAATGCTACGGGTCACTTTTGAATAAGGAAGTTTTATCGTTATGAGTCCAATAACCCCATTTAGCAGAATTTTAATTAACGATAAAAATTAATTTTCTGTCTTTTTCCCTCATTGTATTATGTTGGTATTTTTACATGAATATTTTGTAAAATGCATTTGGTCACATCAATGCCTTGACACAGTGAAATGCAGAAGCTCATGTTCGAAAATAAGTGTTTTCGTTATACTTCGCTCCCCTACTTGACGATTTGTTCGAATTGACGTAAATTTTGTTGCAATCGTAAACTCAATACGCGCAACAATTGTCAGCCAGCGACAACAACAACTTGAATACGCAGCAGCCGCTACGTTCTGTTTTAACTCTGCCGGTTGCCAAAAGAAAAAGTAAAAAACGCCGCGTTTTTTAATTAGTTTGTTATAAATTGGTAAAAACTTTTTTAAAAATGAGTCGCCGACGCGCACATGATACCGAGGATGAGAGTTTCGGTAAGTAAAGCTGAACTCACCGTTTCAGCGAAACTCTAGAACCAATTTATGTTCGCAGACCACAGGAGAAACAAGCGACGCCGCGTCTCAGAGAACCAAGAGATCGAGGACCGCTTGGAGTCGCTTATATTGCGTGTGGGAGAGCGCAGCACCTCGTCGGTGGAGTCGAATCTCGAGGGTCTTGTCTCAGTGCTTGAGGCCGATCTGGGCACATTCCGATTGAAGATCCTGAGGATTCTGTCCGATTGTGCAGTTCGCATGCCCGAAAAGTGCACCGTATACACGACCCTGGTGGGTCTACTTAATGCCAAGAACTATAAATTCGGTGGCGAATTCGTCGATCATATGGTGAAAACGTTTAAGGAGTCTCTTAAGCTATGTCGCTGGGACGCCGCACGCTATTCACTTCGTTTTCTAGCCGACTTGGTCAACTGTCACGTCATCTCAGCCACCAGCCTCCTACAGCTGCTGGACACAATGATCGATGTGTCCAATGAGGATACAGTGCCGCAAGTGCGTCGCGATTGGTTTGTGTTTGCGGTGCTCTCCACTCTTCCGTGGGTGGGCCGAGATCTATATGAAAAGAAGGAGTCGGCACTGGAATCCCTACTGCTGCGTATTGAGGTGTATTTGAATAAGCGCTCGAAGAAGCATCATAATGCGCTGCGCGTCTGGTCATCGGATGCGCCACATCCGCAGGAGGAGTATCTGGACTGCCTGTGGGCGCAGATACGTAAGCTGCGGCAGGACAACTGGGCTGAGAAGCATATACCGCGGCCCTACCTTGTCTTTGACTCCATACTGTGTGAGGCCCTGCAACATAATTTGCCGCAGATCACGCCGCCGCCCCACCATGTTTCGTTTGAGTATCCAATGCCGTGGGTGGTCTATCGCATGTTCGACTATACCGATTGCCCAGACGGACCCAATCTGCCGGGTGCCCACTCCATCGAGCGGTTTCTGATTGAGGAACATCTGCATCATATCATCGAGACGCATCATCATGAGCGCAAGGACTGCGCTGCACAGCTGCTCAACTTTCCATTCAAGCACAAGATCCCATTGGAGTACTGCATTGTGGAGGTCATCTTTGCGGAGCTCTTCCATATGCCGACGCCACGCTATCTGGACATTTGCTATGGCTCCATACTAATCGAACTGTGCAAACTGCAGCCGGGCACCCTACCCCAGGTGCTCGCCCAGGCTACCGAGATCCTGTTCATGCGCATCGACTCCATGAACACCTCGTGCTTCGACCGCTTTGTCAACTGGTTTAGCTACCATTTGAGCAACTTCAAGTTCACGTGGTCCTGGGACGAATGGGACAGCTGCCTGCTGCTCGATGCCGAACATCCGCGCCCCAAGTTCATACAGGAGGTGCTCCAAAAGTGCTTACGGTATGATGATAGCCCTCATTATGTTCCGCACTTACTTTTAACTATAATTGAATGCGCTTCATTTCCAGTCTGTCCTACCATCAGCGCATTACCGAAATGATGCCCACAACATATGCGAAGCTGATTCCGGCCCCACCTGTGCCCAACTACAAGTACACGAACGAGGAGGCTGGTAAGTTCCAAATGTTTTAGCCTAGAGTTGATAACAATCAGTTGCTGAGCAAAAATTCCAACAATTTTTGTCGTTCCATTTGTGTTTGACGTTTTAGCCAGGCAACTTGAGTCAAGTTTTGAACAGGATTCGAATTTCCAAACCAGCCGCCCCACGAAAACAACTCGATTCCCTTCAAATGTATATTGTTTTGGCATGAAAATAACATATATATATATGTGTAGATTTATTCAGTGCTCCGCATTAGAATCTATGTTAATACAAAACTTGAATCAAGTAAAACAAGTAAGAAAGCTCTAGTCGAGACTGCTCGACTACGAGATCCCCTG
>NW_022046093.1:76956-89242 GCF_001654015.2 Drosophila navojoa | reverse complement strand
GAAAACCCATATTAGACTGTAGTAGTAAGTAAGAGTATAGCCGTAAATCTTCAAATATAAACAACACTAAAACGTAAGAGTAGAGCTAATTAATAAAGAATTTATGAGCACTTCACCATATAAAAAATAACAAGCTAGCTCACTTATTGATTCATATTTGTTGTGCAATATCTAAGATAATTGATACTATGGGGACGGCTTTAGAGTTGTTGTTGTTCATTCGTACATGTGCTCAGCAGTGGCTTCACAACATTTTCAAACAACAAACTGCTCATGGGTCGATTGTAAACACCTCTATACTATAAATGTAAGCTTGGCACACATGTACACACTGACATACAGACGACACGGATACAGATACGTTCAGATTATCGCATGCATACTCACACACTTAAACATTTAGTCGTATCTATGTGTATGGTGGCTCAGCCAGCGCTTGGAACTATGCCCACACAACAATCCACAAGTGTTTGTTTTTTTCCCGCTGCTAGTCGTGTTTATAAGAAAAAACAACAGCGGTGGCAACAACAACAGCAACAACAACCTTGTTCATCATCGTTTTAGTTGCTTAGCTTTTTGTCGCTTGATTGCATTTTATTTCTATGGAAATTCACAGGCCACGTAACGCATTTGGATTAGCAACACGTGACCATAACAAAAATCAACTATGCACATACTGGAATTGAAAGAAAAATATTTGTTTTTGAAGAGCAATTGAAACAATTTGAAGTTGAAGATAAGGCCACTTCTGTGGGTCTTGGCGTGGGCCTAGCGCGTGAATAGTTCAAAAGTTTTATAAACGGGCACGTGCCTTACGGGGCGTATGTGTAATGCGTGAATAGGCTTCGTATACGTAACACCATGTGATGAGGCATTTGCTAAGGGGCGTTGCACGTGCCACGGAACACATACATATGTATGTAGGTGCACGCATGCATGTGTATGTATGTACATATCGATAAGTGTACATGACTACACACACAGACATGCACAGTTGTAATTGTCCAGCTCAGACTGTGAGATCAGCAACAGCTACAGCAATGGCAAGGAATGCAACTTATGCAAGCCATTTCAGCCAGCGCCCATTTTCATTGCGCAGTGGACTTGGACACGTTTGTGACATTTGTTGATCGTGCTGGGCAGTGACTTGTTGCTTTGATTTGGTGTGACCTTTGCCAGAGCTATAAATAGATTGCATGCCTTTGTTAGTGGCGACCGCTGGCATTTAAATTTAATTAAAGTGCTGGAAAATAAAATGAAGTAAACAAACTTATATGTGCGTACACCTCCTATATGTATACGTATACGAATACGTATAAGGGATACGTATACGTACATATGTATGCGTATATATAAACAAAGTGCTGTGCTGATAATACTCACAAGCAGCTAAAACATTTGCACAACACGTGACCAACAACAAACTGGCATGTGTGTTGCGGTATGTGTGTATTTGTGTATATATACACAAACACAAATGGGTGTGTGTGTGTTTATTCATGCGTACATGTATTTCCAAACGTCTGTGTGTATGTAAAATGGCTGACACGCTCGCCTCGCGTGAGATATTACGTCATGCGCTATGAATTTTTTTCGTTGGCTGTGGCCGCTTTCAACGTGTCTTGATTAAAAAGCTGCTCACGCGTTCAGTAAAGAGGGAGCGCATTGTGAAAAGAGAAACAGTGACAGATAGCGAGAGAGATAGAGAGAGTGAGAGCGACAAAGAAACAAAGTGAGTGTAAGTGAGTAAGAAGTATGTATGGACTGCTCTGCCACTTCGCTGGTTGTGTTGTTCATGAGCAGCCAACTCAGCGTATGATTATTATTTCGATTAATAATAACACTTATATGTGTTATATGTATATGTATATCATATATATGCATACATACATAAGTGTATTTATAAAGGCGTCGAGTGCTTAAATACTATAAAAACAAAATGTCAGCCGACTGCGAGAGCTTGCGCTTTGCATGAATGTGTGCCTGTGAGACAATCGCTTTGTTGCCAGGCAATCCTCGCTCCGTCGCAATTCGCCGTCAAACGTGGCCGTCGTTGTTGTCGCCGCCCAATGTAACAGCTGCGAATCGCTTTGGAATTTGTCACGTTCACGTGTTTTATTATGTGCCGCTGCTGCTGCTGCTGCTGCTGCCGTTGAGCGTAGAGACTGTTGTTGTTTTGCTTAATTTGCCTTGGGCTTCTACGTTGTGTTTTCTTTATTTCTTTGTTGTTGTTTGCGTCTGCCTTTCGACTTGAAAGCTGTCAGACAAACATAACAGAAACAACAACTGCAAAGGCAAAAAAGCACGCAGCGCACGCCCCATTGACCATTGAGCTCTATAACGGTAATCTTTATATGCATATGTACGTGTAGGTGAACGTTTACTATCAATAAAATAATCGAAAAGTTTTTTCCTGCCTGAATGTCTGCACTATGCTTGTACACATTTATTTTTAACAATCACTCAATCAACAATAAGTACTATAGTCGGTATAGTAAATGCTTATTAATAACACCAACGCATACCAATACATGTTCACATATGTGTATGCAAGTAATTCACACACAACTAACTATGGTAGTGCTTTCATTTCCATAATAAACATTAACATAATATTTTAGCAGATACATTTGTGAATACAGGTACGTACATATATGCCTATATGCCTCCAGTAAATTTATTACGTACACACACACTTTTATATGTAAGTGGAATGCATATTCTTTTGTATTATTCGAATAGGGCTATGAACTGCGCTTCCAAGCTATTTCTGGTGCATGCAGCTTGAAAATTGTTCTGAATGGTCATCAGAGAACCTTTTAACTTCAAAACTATTCTTTAACAGAGGTTGGCATATTTTGTATCTTAGTTCTATTTACAATTATTGTAGTTTGAAAAATGAGCTCTAAATAAAAATAAGTAAACGCGATTATATAATTTACAGCTTTAACAACAATTGATCAGTGTAACCTATACATTTCATATTTGAACAAATATGTTCAGCTCAGACCCACTGTGGCAATCACGTTCGCCGCGCACGAAATGCGATAACATCAACGCACGCTCGCACACACTCAAATAGATCTGAAAGCCAACGCATACCAGCACACACGTATGCGCACACAATCGCATTCACACACATACCAAAGTCAGCCGCAGTACAACATGACTTGACAAAGTGCTTCGCTCAGTGTCAGCGGGGCGGTTTCTCTCTCGTTTCTCTCACGTTTCCTAGCTCTTTTGCCATTTTACTGCTCGCATACCCGAGGCACGTCATCTTCTCTCACGAACTGCTCACAGTATTTGGTCTCGTGTTGTGTATATGTGCACACTTAGCATGAAGTTAAGTTGGATTACTATTCAGTTTGTGACAGAGATGTAACTGCGTTGACAAACTAATAAATTTCAGTCATATATTTAGTTTGTGAAACATCAGAATGGGTTATATTCAACAAATATATGTATGTAATATTTATTAAAAGTTGCAAATACACTCGTTGATTTTTAGATATGTACATATGTACATGTTGTAGTTTGGGTAGGGTATTAAGCTTTCGATGCGCGACTTTTGCTTTTACCGCTTGGTTTTAATTTTAGCCCGTTCGCCGCGTATTTTTCATTCATTTCAATTCGACCGTTCGTAGTGAGCAGTTGATTTTAGCAGCGTTTCGGACAGCGCAAGTGTTTTAACACTAAAAAAGAAGAAAAGAAATACAAAGTTATAGCAGCAGCAGCAACAACAAATTACACGCATACATACACAAGTAAATATATATACATACGTATATACAAAGTGCTTTGTAGTAAAATATACAAATACACGCAAACGGTGCGCACACAATACGCGGCTGCTGGTAAAATTCCACTGTGAAACGAAGGAAGTTGTGTATTAACAAAATAAATACAAAATAATTCAAAGTACAAAACGTGTATATCGTTGCCGTGTGACAAAAAAAAAAAAATCACGTTTTTCGACAATCGTTTGCTTTTGGAGCTGTGCGGTGCGGAGCAGGTGGCTGTGTGTTCGTGTGTGGCAGAGAGCAAGTCCCGCGACCAAAAACGAGACGTGAGTGCAAAGAAATTTCAAGGTTTCCAACGTAGGCGCATCAGCTGCAGAAAACGCGTGGGCCAAAAGCAAGCACGGGCGCGGCAGAGCCAGAGGCAGAGGCTGGTCTAAGACAATTACATATCTGAGGCCAAGGCTTACATTGGTCCAACAAGTGCGGTTAAATTTCCACCTAAATAAACGTCCTACAAACTGTCGTCTCTCAATAAAAATTAAGCCGCATATACATATGTGCACGTATGTACATAAGTGTGTGTGTGCGTGTATGTACCTAGTGTGTGCATACGTGTGAGCAATTTGTGTATATAAATAAGCCTTATCTCACCCGTTGCTGTCTTTGTTATCGGCACAGTAACAAAAACAAAAGGCCGCCACTGCTGATAAGGAGAACAGTCATCCCTTAACAGTCAACAGATAATTGACGCCGCATATCAAAAGTCGTTCACTCTTCAAGTGATTCTAAAATAAACACAGAAGCTAAATTCGAAATGTTATGCTACATGTGAAACGGGCGAGCGTGTCATAAGTGTTCGAAGAGTATTGGATATTTAAGTCTGATACAAGTACAAATTGCAGTAAATATTTACAGTCCCCAGTCAAAATCTAAAAATTGAAATTGTTAGAATAATCAAATAAGTTGCTAAGCAAGTTGTGCTGTGCGAACCCACCATACAATTGAACAGAGCAACAATTCGTAATTCGCCGCAATAAATTCGCCGTGGCCGACAACCTGTTTGCTGTCATACGAATTCGTGCGCTCACTCGCCGGCATTTTATCTTGTCTTTTCTGCATTGACGTCGAGAGCGAATACCTTCCACCATTCCACCACAACAGCAAGTAACGTCGACGCAGCAGGAGCAGCAGCAGCAGCAGAGGATATCAGCAAACGAAAATTTGCCCAGGAGCGTCACCTCTAGCAGCAGCCGCCGGAGTCTCAGCAGCAACAGCAGCATGGAGCCCTATTGGAGCGAGGCAAACGGACATGCAGCACATCCGGTTAAGTATGAGAGGTAGGTATATATACCAAAGGCATTTTGCCAGAGCACTCCACCACCACAAGAACAACAACTAGGACAACTGTAAACAATAATGAACAATGAACATACTCACTTTCACCTGCCCGCGCTTAAGTTTATGCATAAATTACAGTTAGTTTAATTTTAAATCGTGTCTAAGCTGTAGGCTAAGTTAGCAGGCGGCATTGTAACGGTACACATAGTAACATGTGTGAGTATTTCTGTGTGTGCGTCTGTGTGTATGTCAGTTTGCGATTGGGCGTGGATCGTGAGGCTATTTTTGGCAGTTGAGCAAAATGAAGAAGGAAAAAGAAGCAAAAATTAAGTGAAAAACAAATGAAAACGTGGGCAGACAGACTCGCGTTCGCTTGACGCCTTTGACTCTATTTTTAAAATGGATTTTAGTTGATGTATTTATTTATGCAAACATTTTGCAAAAACACTGGCAAAATACAACACACACGATTGGGCAAACGTGACGCTCACTTTTGGGGGCTTACCCCTTCTTTCTCTCTCTCCTTTTCAATATGTATTCTGAACTTGAATTCGTGTGGAATTTTGTTTTTGTTTTTTATTCTGGGCAGTAGTCAAAACAACGTGTGTGCCTATAATATGTATAATTTATCTATATGGATTTATGCATATTCATACTATCGTGCATATAGCAAGTTTTTATGAATAACTAAGAGCTTGGCCCAACCGGACTGATTGGTTTTATAAATCGCCCGCTTATATTCTCACTAAATGTCAACGGCCAAAATGCTTTAGGGCTATAAATAGTCCATTGGAGCGCTCATTTCAGTGGCTTTTGTGGGCGTGTTGCTCTCACACAAGCAAGCACTCACGCACACTTTGTGTGTATGTGCTTGTTGTGTTTACTAGTCGGTGTCCTTTTGAAGGTCAGCAACTGTTTTTGATTTTTTGTTTTTTTTTTTTTTTTTTGTTGCTGTCTATTTTCGTGTCCAGCAGAATGACGCCTTTAAGTGATTTTCTATAAATATGCTCCCCTATTAAGTGCACCCATTCCAATTGGCCATTCGTCAAATATACAGCACTCATTTGCTTAATTAACGCTATAATTAATATATTGACAAATCCATTTACCAATAGCTAAGCACAGATGCTGTCTTGCCCATGCTCTTTTATTTAAGATCAATCATTGAGACACTCAAGGCTCACGTGAGCAATAAATTAAGTCCAGACATGACAAGTTAAGGCAATTAGCCAAACTGCGAGGCATTTCGAGGGTTATCTGTGGGTTATACATACATACATTTATATATATTTTCGTAGGCATACGAATATATTTTTATGTATATATATAAATGAATATAATTATGTATACATAAACTTGAATTAGAATAGGCCCTTGAACAGTAAATATTTAGATACATCTTTCCGTTATGAATCAGGAAATTAGAAAGAGAACCCGAAAAGAAAATTATCGAAATTAAAGGAGTTTCCAGTTTTGGCCACCTTATCGCCAGCATTATCATCGTGACGGTTATCGCAATCTTTGTCGCGCTCGATATCATTATCATGATATTGTTTGCCAGTTTATTCAAGTCGTCACTTGGCACTTGAAGTTAACACACGTCCGCGCAGCCGTCATATATTTACAACGTATATAATTTACTCTAGCGATGCTTTAATCAACAAACAACAACTCAACTAGTACAATCATGTCATCCATAAAAGAGATAAACAAGCACGCGATAAAAGCGAATTTCTGGTGACGCACATGGTTGTGTGTACTTAACGGATAACTGAGCTATATATTTTACATGTGTATGTCTGCTCATATATAGTATATATATGTATATACATATGTATATCTAATATTCCTGACAAGGAGTGTGGGCTGTGCAAAAATATGTGAGATCTCGGGTTTGTTGCACGACGAGGCAGCTGCTCCACATACCAAACTCAAATATGCAGCTGTCTCTCGTTGTTTTCGATTTCGGGATCTTTGAGACATCGTTACCCCAGCCACTCCCAGTGATAAGCAACAAGTAATTGGTGATTAGTGATTTGTGATCTGCATTTTAGTGGCTATTGGTGAGAGACTGCAACGAGACAAACCTAAGAAAGTGTGTTTGTTTGCTGGCCACGTTTGTGTTACATGATGAAATCCTGTCAGCTGTTGCATGTTCGTCATGTAGATTAAGCAACGCACAAATGTTCAGCAAGACAACACGTCAAAGCTAGCCGCAATTAAACGAATTTATATACACCGATATAGATACATATATATATATAGATATATATGCTTATATATGTATGTACATACACTTTAGTGATCTATTTCAAATATATCAATATAGCGAAGTTAAACAACAACAAACGCATGCTTGTGCTCTATAAATAACAAATAAAAATTCATATACGCGCGCACACACACACACAAACACATACATTGATGAGTATGGGCAAAATTTTCAAATTGGAATAGCGGCGTACACTGATTCCAATTTCGAATTGGATTCCAAACGCCATTCGGAATCGCTTCGGCTTATCGTCAGCGTTCGGCCATTGCCATCCCCGACACAGGCACGTACACACGATCATTTCCATGCAGTTCTTTTCATGCAAACACACCCATGCACACAGACACACACACACACACACGCAGACCCTCTGTCTGCATACATATATGTATGTACATTCATATGTGTTCCACATATACATACGTTCCACACTGAATGTTTATATTTGAGCTCGTGAGATTCCTCGTGCCGTTTGACAAACGTGAGGCAGATATTGAGAAATTCACAAAACAATCATAATATGCATATCTGTCTGAGTGTGTGTGTCTGTAGCTGTGTCTATATCTGTGTGTAAATGTATCTTTTATTTTTCCGCGCTGTGATTAATACGCGCTGCACTCATTGGGGCCTGCGCCGGGGCAGGTGAGTCAGCGGCGACACATGAGCTGGGCCCGCATTGCATTTGATTGCCTCTAAATGATTCAAATGGATATATTTATATGTCTTTTGACCTAGTTATCAAAAGTATTTGATGCGTGAGTGTGTGTGAATGTGTGATATTTGTGTGCCCTAACAATGAATACGTATGTGTGTCTCGAAATATACATATTACAAATTTCAAAATATTATGCTTAAATTAATTTACACTAGAAATATGTGGAGACTTAACTCAACAATGCTACTTGAAAGCTTACTTAAAAGGAAAAAACTTGAAAACTCTGTAACAAGTTTATATTATTTTATAGGAATTTGAAAGATATCGAGTCTTAAGGCGAATTCTCTGTAAGGATTTAACTTAAAAAGTCGAATTTTGAATTCTTGAATTTAACAAGAGAAACTTATTATCTTCTACTCTGTTCTGGACTTGGATAGTTTTTATTTTGAATTATTATTACTGAAATCTTATTTATATTGCAAGATAAATGTTGAATGATATGTTATGGGATTTATTGAAATTTCGAATACTAAAGCATACACTATGTTACTTGAATGAATATTTCAAAGGAATGACATTATCAAATGAATATTATCAAATATTCTTGCAGGATAGCTCTTAATATAAATAATAATTATTATTTAAATTTTCTTATATTCAAAACAATTTAGTGAGAGTATACGATAATATCTAATTCCTTTCAGATTTACTCTCAAGTAAGATTGCTGAATATGCTCTAATATTTAAATATTTCATATAGGAATTCGAATAAAATAATATTTATCTTACAGCAAATTTTGATATATATAGAATCTTGAGGCATACCCACTTGGTATAGTTGGAATAGTTGGCTTTTGGCGGTTTATTTTTGTATGGATCAAGCAATGTTCATTTCCGCTGCATCGTCATTTTGCCAACGTTACAGCTACATATAGGAATATTTATATTTATGCATATTGATATATGTTGATATATGTATATGTATGTGTGCGGGCGTAACATGTGGCGTATAAGCAATGCAGCTGTGTGAGTCGTGTAGCACTCAGCGTCTGTGCTCAATTGAGCTAGTTGCTTTGTAAATTATTGTTGTTTATGTTTATTGAATCGCAGAAGCACGCCAGCATAAAGTTTACTGAGCGTGAAGAATCGGAATATAAATAGATGACTTGAGGCAGTTGTGTTTCGCATTCGTGTCTGTTGCTATGCACTGCTCTCGACACGTGGACACGTTTTGCTGTGTTGCAGTTCACTTAGACTTTTTTCCTTCTGTTTTGTTGAATAAGCAATTGGCACTCGGCACTTGGCACTGGGCTCTCCATTGAGCGAGTGCTTTGGTCACTATATCACGTGTACAGTCAGCCATGGCTATATCTATACATAATGCTAATTAAAAAGTTTCAGCTGGGCAACTGCAACCGGTTTGCGTGTGATTTCCAGTTTTCTCAAGCATAACAGATCAATCTCACGTGATCGCAGCTAAAGTCAACAACAAGTCAACTGGTTTTTATAGCAAAAATAAAAACTAATAAAACGAAAAATTCCAGCACTTGTATGCGGTTCTAATAATACTTTGGCAATTGCTAAATTGCTCTTGCTTGCGACTGTTGCCCGGCGGCTGCCCTGCACGAGCGATTGTTTATATGGTCTATTTATCTTATCAGCCACGTCGCAGACTGCTGCAGGTGCAGTCAAGGTTATGGCGGGCCAATGGTCGGCCTGAAGCTAGTCTCCATGTCGTGCGGGCTCTCAGTGCGAACAAATTTTGTTTTCCCTTAATATTTTTGTGTGTTCTCTGACGCTAATTTACCAAGGCAAAGAAATGAATTTATTATATTTATATTTCTGTTTACTTTTTGTTGTTTTCCCCCTACGCAGCGCGTCATCTCTCGCATCGTCTCTAGTGTTTTTCACTTTTTTATTCCATTTCATTTGCCTTTTTTTTGTGGCATTTCACAATTGGCGGCAGACGTTGCCATTGGCGACAAGACAACTGAAGTGTGGAAATATGAAAATTCTCTAATGTGAAGCGAAGGTCTCCCTCGTTTGACACACATTTCGTATCGGAAGTGCTTGACATTGAGTTCTTGGGTCGCGTTTACATAATTGTTTATACAGTCATTGATAGAAATTGACAGGAATTGGCTCAAACTTGTTTATATGACGAAAAATTTTCCACTTAGTCAGCTCATGAATCATCTGCTGAGATGAAAACATTCACACATTATTTAATCTGCTTTGTAGATCACAAGAGCATATACATTTATTATGTTATATATTTCTATATTTCCGAGCAGCCGCACTATCTTTGTTGTTTATTTACAAAACTAGCTTACTACATGTGCGGGCAATCTATTGAGTGGTGCTCGGGTAACTTCGAGGCGTACATACATGACATAAAGTACTATCTGAAAGTCAGAAAGTCATGTGAATCAATAGTGAACATTCGTGAATATGTACATGAGTGTGCACCTGTTTAAAGCGCTCTCATATCACGTGTAGCTGTAAAGATATCTTATCTATGGGCGCAAATAACAACTGGCAACCGTAAAGCTAGCCATCAATGGAATATAATTCCATTATTTGTAGGTTAACGCACGATATCGCGAAAACAACTTTTGAGGGCGTGCGTGTGCAAAACATTATAATTAGAGCATACAGGTGATTCACGACTAAATTAATTCATCACGAAATTCATAATGAACTGAAGGAAGTCTGGAGCCATTTAGCATTCAATTCCTCACTCACACCTCTAAGAGTATTCGAACTTCTGCGCCTTTCTATTTCAGCTAATGCGTTTTGGGGCATGCGTCCGATGGCCGTTCATGCTGTTGGCAAACAACGTGTGGCTGATCAACAGTTGGCGTCATTCGGCTTGCGAACTACCTGTCGCATAGACGAATTTTTGACTGCACTTCTGCAGTCTTCTGGGTTGATGGCTGGCTCATCTCTAAAATTAAACGAGCGCCGCTGCTTGCCAATTACTTAATAGCTGAAAGTGCGACGACGATGTTTTTGGCCCAATGGCCCCCAGGTTCGAAAACGCCAACGCGAGCCGTTGCCAGTTGGGGCGGCTTCAAAGGGGGCGTGTTCGTCGGGATCAATGTTCACTGTTCAATGTTCAGGGCATCGCGTCGCTATTTCATGAATCAAGCGAGTGATTTGGCAATGACGCCGTCCAACAGGTCCAAGGGTCGACGATTGTTACTTGAGAATGCAGCGAAAAAATACCCACACGCCCTGCACACGGGCCGGGCTGCCCAGTGGGCGGCCGCCCATCAGCCGGGCTAGCTGGCTGACCCTTTTGCTAAGTGCATGCAAATATAGTGAGAGTGCTGAAAGCCTTTAATTGAACCCTGAGCGCGCATTACTTATACGACACGTGCGCCAGGCGGTGTGCGTGACATTTACAGCGTTGTCCAGATTGCATATTTGATCCAGGGTGTTGCCAGAGTGTCCGAGCGGTTCTCCTAAGTTAAGTAGGCGCCGATGTCTGAATTTCAAGATTTCACAAGCGTTTACTGCGCGGGGGATAAACAAACAAGATTGAAGCGCCGTACACTGGCAAAAACTGGTATTCCGTGCGTCTGTATGAAGCATACACACACACACACACAAGTTTATGCATGTGTGTGTGTTTAAATATTGTTTACATATTCGACGAATCGTTGCGTGTTGCTGCTTATCGCAGTCGTCGCAACTCTTCTAGTGTTTTCTGGTTCGGTTTATTTCGTGCATGTTCGTATGGCCCAGCAGCAGATATGGTTTATAGCTACTTGTATCGCTTGTAATCGGGAGTTTGCTTAGCCAATTAGACATTTCTTATGAACCTAATCTTGGTTAACATCAAGGACAGAAATAGATATCAATTACCTAAATAACAATCATGAAGTATTTTCTAAAAATATTATTTGGACTTCTCTTCTTTTGTGCATAGAAAAATATCATAAAACAATAGATTTTATCACTTTTCTGTGCCACCCATTGATATTTGCTGGTAAATTTAGAACATATATCTATAGTATTTCTATTCGGAATATACCCTTTTCATTTGTTTGTTTGTCTTTTGCTTTTATATTTCCGATAGCTTTGTTTGTTTGGGTCACAATTGGTGCTCGTTGTTAATATTGAAATGCTTGCAATTTTTTTTCTTTCTTTTGATTCTGTTTATTTATTTACTTTTTGCCGCACTTGGCAACTGTTTTTATTGTTTCTTGTATTTTTAAGAGAATTTTTTCCGCAGTGACATCTTATTTGAATACAATACAATTTATTATTCAATTT
>NW_022046093.1:14425-28624 GCF_001654015.2 Drosophila navojoa | reverse complement strand
CGCGTGACGCTGGCACGCTAACCCAATGTTTTTTCACAGTTGTTGCAGTTGTTGCGTTCGCTGGCGCACTCGACAGGCGTTTTTTCTGATTTACTGACGTATTGAGGGACTTGTGAGATTTGCTGTTGCCAGTCGGCGACTTTAGCTGCAGCGTCTTACCAACCGTCGGGAATTTGCGTGTCGTCTTCAGGTAGAAAACGAAAAAATGTATTATAGGGGATGAATCGAGATTTCAGCACGACTGCAACTGCTGTTGCTTACCCTTGCCGGCTGCAGACTTCTGGACTTGAGTATAATCATGACATCCTTGCGAAAATTGCGATTATCTATCAATTGCAGCGTTTCCTTGCATGCGATTTCCATCTGTGGAATCCAAACCAGTTCCATGGATACCTCATCTTGTGCGGGTACATTCGTTTCTGTCCATTCAAGCTTGACATTGTGCTCGTCTCTGATGGCCTTGGTTACTTTGACCTATAAATGAATTGGGTTAGCATTGATCAAATAAACGGGCGCGCCAAGTTGCCAAGCCGACGACAGGCGGGCAGCTGATCTATATCTAGCCTCTGTATGTGTTTGTTTCTAACTAACCTCAATGTCATCTTCGCTAGGATTAATGACACGCAGAATGCGCTTTGCGGTCTTGGTAATGGGCACATCCTCGAATTGCACAATCGCTTTGGCTGAAAATGGCGCCATAACAACATCCACCGGCTGGCGAATCTCGGCGCATTTCTTTTGTTTTAGACGGGACGGGGTAACAGTTACCTACACATATATTCAAATTTAGACACAAATTAAACGAGTCCTCCTTTGTATTGCACTTCAACTTACCTCGAATGCACTCATCCTGATATTAGAAATAACTTTTTTACGACACTTACAAACAATAAAGCCTTAACACACTTCACACAGTTGAAGGTAGAAACAAAACGTAACAGCAAACTAAAATAGATGAAATAATAACAGAACGAAAACCCACTATCAAAATGTCGAGTCGAAATGAAGCGCCGTCGACGCCGTTGCCATTTTGAAAACAGCTTGCTAGAGTTGCTTTGCACCGAATGCGTTTTTGGTATTTTTTAGCACATGTTGCTTATGAGTAACAGTGGTAACAGCTATGCTAAATTCAGGTGAATGGCAAATTTTAATGTTAGCGGCGAATTCAAAACATGATTTTGTTTTTGATTTTCTTTTAAAATGTATTTACAAGTTTATTTACAATACAATAGAACTTAATCTAAACAAGTCTGCTGGGCGGCAAGATGTGTCCATGTTGAGCTGGTTGCTCTTCGCCTACTGCCGTTTCAGCGTACATATTCTTAAGATAACCTGGAAAAGGCGTTACTGCATCAAAGTCGTCGCCTCCATCGTCGTCTGGTGGCTCGACTGCCACAAAGGATATGGCGAATCCACGGAGTGCGTTGCTTTCGTCTGTTTGAAACTTTAATAAGAGCGTGTCTGAGTTGGAAATAATTATTGGTGGCTTGCGTTTGCCGCAGAAGCGACCATGGATAGTATTCATCGCGTTGCCCTCTTCGGTGACTTCCAAGAAATCATAGTCACATCGCTCAGAGAATTCGACTTCGAAGTGAAGAAACTTGATCTTCACGCTGCTATCTGGATCTGCCTCGATGCGCCAGTCACAGTACATATTGTGCTTATAAGATCGGCTGCCGTATCGTGGATGGGAGTAGAAAATCTGCGTGTGATTCGTGGCCCGCAAGTAGCCTCCGCATTCGGATACGAATGTTGCCTTGAAGCCTTTGCGTTGCAGGCCAGCATCCGTCTTGAGGACCATGAACAACTCATTTGTGGATGCAATCACAGCATACGGCTCCCGGCCGCCACAGTAGATGCCTAGCGTAGAGCTATTCTCGGAACGACCATCATATATGGCCACATAGTCATATATGCACTCCTGATGACTCTCCACATCGAAATCGTGGAACGTCAGTTGGATGCGATGTCCGAGCACCGTCTGGAAGTGCCAATAGCAATAGATGTTCCGCGCATAATCGTTGGGATAGTTGGGACTGTGCAGCACGCCATACGACGAGGTGATTTCGAACTTGCACTTTGTCTCCGTGCAGTTGTGTCCGTCCTTGTTCAGGGTGTAGCCATTCCTGCAACTGCATTGATATCCGCCAAAGGTGTTGCGGCATCTGTGTTGGCAGCCTCCGTTGCTCACTGCACACTCGTCCGCATCTGAAGCATGAGCATGAAGTGGAGAAGGCATTGTATCACAAATATAATAGAATCGGTTTTACCACTCACCTAGTATGAATTGGGCCGCAAATCCAGTTCGTTGTATTGTACGATCCGAGTGGAACTCCACCCGCAGAATATTCTGCTCTGAGTTTACAATGGGCGGCAGCTCGTTGCCGCAGAATATGCCGATCTTCTTCAGCCGGTTGTCACGCATCTTCGAGTAGATGATGAGATAGTCATAGCTGCACTTGGTATACTGAAACTTAGTTCCCTCCAGATCAAAGTGTGTGAAGTTGAGGAATACGGAGTGATGCACCGAAGTCACGATCTCCCAGACACACTTTTTGGCATTGGGATACAAATCTGGATATGATGGCGAATAAATTGTTCCGTTGGATACTGTAGCATTCACAATGCCGCCGCACGCATCTGCAATGAAGCCAACAGATGGGTATTTATGAGAAGAGATAATATAGTGTTGATAAGAGAAGAGAAGAAAGGAAAAGATAAACCGCAAAGGAGATGATAATACAAGGATACTTGGACAAAAAGATAAGAACTGTCGAGGTGAGAAGTCAATCGAGAACAAGAGAGTTCTGAGGTAAAAGGAGAGCGGCACGGAATGTACTTCAAATACCTTCACAGGATTTCCCATTGGCCTGGAGCTCATACCCAGCATGACAGCCACATTGGTAGCTACCCAAGGTGTTAATGCATATGTGCTGGCACCCGTGCTGCATGAATTTGCACTCGTCCACGTCCAGCATGAGCGCCGCGGAGAAGCCTAGCTTTTGGACAGAGCCATCCGACACGAACTTGATGAACATCTGATTGCTATGAGTCCTACGTAAGATTTAAGTAATGTATTCATGTGGACTTGAAGGATTGTATTTGATTTACTCACTTGATGTTGGGCGGCAGCTTGTCGCCGCAGAAGCGTCCGATCAGCTTCGAATCGCTTCGACTGCCGTCGCGTATTTCGATGTAATCATAGATACAGCTGTCGTGCTTCTCTAGTTCAAAGGACTGAAACTTGAGCGCCACCTGATGGTTGGGTGGGGCTGTGATCCGCCATATACATTCCTTGCCGGGCATATACTCTAGCGGATAGTTGGGCGAATCTATCGACTGACCCTTGCTCAGGTGAATCTCTCCACCGCAGACCACTGCAAGTTGAGTTGTGAATTATATTATTATTACATTGTCCCTCAATTGGTGTTTCCAACGCACCTTCAAAGCGTGCCTTAAATCCTCTATAACCTAGAGCAGCATTACGATTAACATAATTGATCAGCATTCGACTCGTATCTGTCGTGATTATCTCGCCGCTGGAATTTCCGCAGAGGCGACGAACGAGCGGAGACCGATGCCAATAGCCATCACGGATTTCCAAGTAGTCCTTCGTACAGTTTTCCGAGGACATTAGCTGCAGGTCCTGCAGATGCAAAATGATCCTTTCGCCATTGGTAGCCGTAATCCGCCACTCGCAGCTGTTATCAGCAGATGCCTTAGTTCCGTCATCGCCGCTGCCTTCGTACTCATCAACCACACCATTCTCCGTGTAAACATATTCAGGAGACACAATCTGCCCGCTGTTCTGCTGAAAAGTGCGTCCACAGGCGACGCACTTGTATAGCAGGTTGGCCTGTAGAATGTCGCCGCGACTGAGGCGGCGTCGTTGGCCCAGCTCAATCTGGGCGCCTTTGGGTAATCCAATGGGTGTGATCGTGTCTAGATATGGACTCCTCGAGAAGGAGTTCTTGGCATAGTGCATTATGGAATTGTAATCGTACGGCAAGAGCGGCTCGTCGAACTCCTCCGGCGACAATACGTCGAAATTGTAGGCCTGACCACGCATTATGTTCGCCTTGTTGATGATGATGTGCTTGTCCCGATCGCCGCGAGCGTGCTCATGGTGAAACCCGATCGTGTGACCCAGCTCGTGGATGATGATGCCGAACTTCTCGCAGTTGCGCCCAATGGAGATGGGCTGTCGCCCACTGCCATTCTTGCCCAGAAAGGAACAGCAACTAAATTAAAAGTGCTTTGTTTAGTAACGAGGCCTATTGGACTTCAGGGCTCATTAGACTCACCCGCAACTCTTGATGGTGAAGTAAATGTAGTTGGTGTGCACCTTTGGATCGCGCTCCACAAATTTGATGCACGTGTAGTTCTCCCAGTAGCGCATCGCCTGCTTAAACAACGCCTTGTGAGCGCCGCTGAATATGGAGTCTATCTCATATGGAATGACCCCATAGTCCCATGTACGCTCCTTGCGCACAGTGACGCCCCTACGAAACCGTTGGCTAGCTGGCAGAAAATCATTCGATTCATCAGTCCAGAGTAGCGGCGGCTCTTCCTTGGAATTAGCATGAGTCGGGACAGAGTCCTGTGATGGGCTATGTTGTCGGGTGTGCTTTCTGCAATGGATAGAGTGAGCATGTTAGATTCGTGCCTCATTTATTGCCATTGTTTCGCTTTGTTTCATTCAAGTGGGGAATAGCCGCTTGAATAGCACAATTGAAATTGTTGACTAATTTTCGCATATTGTGGAATATTGTGAAAGCACGTGCCTCAATGCGTTTGAAACTTACCGAAACGAAATCCTCTTTGCGTATTCTCTTTTGATATGCTGCGCCTGAGGTCTGAGCTCTGATGTCTGTGACCTAAGCTCTAGCACACCAACTTCTGAATGAGAATCGGCTTGCTGTTCATATGTCACAGTTGCCTGCAGCCACAAGTATTAGAGTCTTTGAAAGTATTTGATATGCTATGCTCTTACCATGCTGTAAAAGTCCTCTGGCTGTTCCTTGAAATCAAAATCGTAATCGTCCTCCAATGGAGCGCGTGGCCATCCCTTGCCATGTGCCTCATCGAAGTGGAATGCGAATGCCAATGATCCCGCAAACAAATACAACAAATTCACTTTCATTAGCATGCTTCGCGTAGTCTTGTTCATTCGTAAGGCGAGTGACACGACCGTGTCGGTCCAGTTGAGAGCTATAACTGAATTCCCGAATGCAGCGATTGCCGAATTATATCGGGTGCTGAGACTCGTAAGGGTTCGCTGGCACAGGTATACGAGATCAACGAAAGGGAAAGAGGGACAGCCGCTGTTAGAGCGGGAGCGGACGAGGGCAATGAGATCGAGATATCAGGCAGGAGTCGTTATAACAACACGCAACACAACTCAACGTAACCTGATCTGTCGCCATCGACAACAACAAGAACAAGGCACACGAAGAGCATTTAGTTTTGGAGCGCGACCGGTACTGAGCTCGAGCCATCCTCATTGGCATTTCAAAGTCGCCCATTGTCTGTTCGGCCTGTTGATTGTTTGCATTCAATGGACTTGATTTGGGTATTCCTGTCCCTTGCCATTGTCTTCTACCTGTCTACCTGAGAATTGAGCTGAACGCGCGATCTCTTCGAGCTGTTTTCTCAGCTCTCACCGCTGACATAGAGATCAGGTGTTGTCTTCGGCATTTTAGGGCAGGTCATTAATAACACATCATAAATCCGGCAAATGAACGAATCTTTGAATATGACCCAGCCCCTGATTCGCAAGGGTCACCTTTAAGTACCTCTAATTATCTAGGTATTAAGTAAAAAATGCAATTGTAGTTTCGGGTTTTTACTGTTTTAAACATTCTAATTATTAGGTAATATATTTAATTACGTATTAAGTTGATGCAAAGATTCATAAATGAAACATACTATACATACACATATTCCGCTCTTTTACGTATAAAATGTTGCGCTTAGGCTAAATTGAAGTATCGAAAATGCACTAGGAATAGAAAGTATTGCCCAGAAAATGCTTTGTCGTAGTATTACTCAAAGAATCTCATAGTGAGTGTAACAGGAACTTCCAAGTAACAAAAACAAAAAACAGAAATACGAAAAATCGAAAATATATAAAAAAAATTACAAAAATTGCACATTGAGCTTAGAGTTGTTTTACACTAGAATAGATAGATCCCATATACATACGGCATACATATATACATAGATGGATGCCGCGTTAAAGAAATGTTCTATGGAAGATATGAATAAATAGTATTATATGGCAACTGATTAGTGTTTATGGATGTCTCACGTGAATCCTTTGATATTGATACACATTAATTGGCTTTGGGTCCATTTGAGAACCGATCGAATTATTTCGTAAAGCTAACGAGTGCTGCTTCCTCATTTTTTCGCGATATGCTTGACGTGCTATACCCTAGAGATTTGTTCTGAATATCTATGTATACTTAATATTTGATTATGGTCGAAATGAAGTCTATGTATAATTATATGTTAAGAGAGCAAAATGTTGCTATATGTACGCGACGATATGCCTAAATAGTTAAATAAATTCCGTTTTAATATATTGTCATGATTTTCGTGCGTTTACAGCGTGTCCGGCGAGTCTTCCTGATCGTCCTTTCTTCTTAATTCGTCCACGATGAATAGCTTATGGGTAGGATATGGCGTCCACGATATTGAGCATTCACCAGCTGGTTCTCACTGAAGTCACTGTAGTCGTCCGTCTCTTCGGTATCCTCCTTGTATATGCTTTTGAGTGAGCCTGGAAAGGGTGTGACCATCTCGGAGCTGTACGAGCTCTCCATATCCTCATCGCTGCCCTTGAACGGATCAACGGCCACATACGATGCCGAGAATCCCTTCATTGGCACCGAGCTGTCCGTTTTGAAGCGCACCAGCAGCGAATCAGTCATCGAGATGATGTCCTGCGGCAGCTGCAATGCACGGAGGGAGACAACAGGAGACGGTCAGACAATGAGCTATAGTCCGGTAGGTGGGCTTCAGCTTACCGAATTTCCACAGTACTGGCCATACATGGGACCGCTGGTGTCCTCCATGCCGGAGAACACCTGCACGTAGTCATAGGTGCAGTTCTCGCTGCTCTCAATGTCGAACGTGAGGAAGATCAGCTGCACATTCCGGTTGGGCGGCGCCTGAATGGTCCACTCGCAGTCCATGTTGTCGTCGTAGTCCTGGTTGCTGAATCGCGCATGGGAGTAGAACTGCTGGATCTGATTTGTGGCGCGCAGATAGCCGCCGCAGGCTGCAAACAAAATCAAAGAGATTAGCTTCGCTTCCTAAGGATGCAAAGCTCTATGGAATACTTACACGTCGAGTGCATTGCCATAAATCCATTCATCTGCTTGTTTTTATCCGTCTTCAGCACCATATAGAGCTGGTTCGTTGTGGAAGATATGGGATACGGTATTTTCTCGCCGCAGAATCGTCCCAGCAGGGAGCTCAGCTCCGACTCACCATCATAGATGGCCACATTATCGTAGGCGCATTCCTGAGCAGGAGAACAAGGAAATATTGTAGATCTGTTGTCGAATGCACGTGAACCCATTGTAGCTAAAGATATAACTCACCTGATGCGATTCGACATTGAACTCGTTAAATATGAGCTTGATGCGGTGTCCGGGCGTTGTGGAAAAGTGCCACACACAGTCGGCGTTGGGCGGATAGTTGTCCGGGTAGTTGGGACTGTAGATGGTGCCAAATGAGCCCGATATCTCGTTCTTGCACTCGCCCTCCTTGCAGTCGTGCCCGTTTTCGTGTAGCGAGTAGCCATTGTGGCAGAAGCAGAGGTATGATCCAATGGTATTCCGGCACTCGTGCTGGCAGCCCCCATTGTTCACGGCGCACTCGTCGATGTCCGTAAAGAACACGGCTGCGAAGCCCGTGCGCTGAATGGACTTGTCCGAGTGGAATTCAACGCGCAGCGCATTGCTGTCCGAGGTGGCGGTGGGCGGAATCGCACTGCCGCAGTAGGTGCCAATGCGCTTCAGGCGATTCTCCGAGAGTTTGGAGTAGATGGTCACCGAATCGTAGCCGCAGTCGGACTGCTGATGTGCGGTGCCCTCCAGATCGAAATGCGTAAAGTTCAGCGAAATTTTGTGTTTGGCCGGTGCAATAATCTCCCACACGCACTCCTTCAGCATCGGGTAGGTTTCGGGGTACGAGGGCGAGGTAATTGTCCCGTTCGGATACTCGATGACACCGCCGCAGGCATCTATAGATTGATAGAGCACACGTCGATAAGGCCATTAGCACAACAATTGATTAACGCGTCTAATGTGCCGGATGCGGTCGCAGCACCCACACCGGCCAGACTAACAGCCGCAATGACCAAAACAACAACAACAGCGACAATAACTTACCCTCGCAGTGCTTCTTATCGCTGTGCAGTTCGTAGCCAATGTGGCAGCTGCACTCGTAGCCGCCAAGCGTGTTGATGCACTCGTGCTCGCAGCCATGATTTTGCGTCTCGCACTCGTCGACCTCCTTCATGAATACGGCCGAGAAGCCCGCCTTCTGCACCGATGTGTCCGACACAAATTTCACGTACATCGAATTGCCACTTGACCTGAATGAGTGACGATGAACAAAGCAGAGTTGGTATGAGTGGATGTGCGACGATGGTGATGTGGTTGTAAATGTGGTTGTGGATGTGGATGTGGATGTGACCAGCCATGGGCATGGGCATGGGCATGGGCACTCACTGTCGGCACTCACTTCATGTTCGGTGGCGGCTTGTAGCCACAGAAAACGCCAATTAGCGGCGCGTCCTGAGCGGGTCCGTCTCGCACTTCGACATAGTCGTAGACACAGCTATCATGGTTTTCGACCTCAAACGACTGGAATTTCAGCGCCACTTGAAAGCCCCTTGGCACTGAAATTTTCCACACGCACTCCTTGTTTGGCAAATATTCGAGCGGATAGTTGGGCGACTCCAAACGGCCCTCCGAGTCATCCACGGACAGCTCACCTCCGCATACAACTAGGCAAGAGCAATGTCACAAATTTGTCGTCGTTTATTTTATTATCTCTCTCTCTCTCTCTCTCTCTCTCTCTCTCTTTCACTCTTCCTCACTCCATCGTTTGTTACTTACCATCGAACTCTGCTTTGAAGCCGCGGTAGCCGTCGGCACGATGTGTGTTCACATAGGTGAGCAGCATGCGACTGGATTGCGTGGTGATCACCTCGTTGGCCACCTTGCCGCAGAAGCGTCCAATTAGCGGCGACTTGAAGTAGTAGCCATCGCGTATTTCCAGATAGTCCGTCTCGCAGTTGTTCGACTTGAATATATTCTAATGGGATGATGGGAATATACAAATCATAAATCACTGTCAGAATTGGTTTGCTCTCTCCGCCTACCATGTCCTCGAGCCGCAGGACCACGCGCTCGCCATGCGTTGCCGTTATGCGCCATTCGCAGTGTTCGGTCTCGTTGCTGACGGCTCCGGCCGTATAGAAGACGGGGCTGGCGAAGAGGCCCGTGCTCTCCTGGAATGTGCGACCGCACTTGGGGCACTTGTACAGCAGATTGGCCTGGGCAATGTCGCCCTGGCTGAGCCGCAAGCGCTGCCCGATCTCTGGCCTCTTGCGACCCTTGACTTCGATTGGCAATATTGTATCCAGATAGGTGCCCTTGGAGAATGTGTTGCGCGCGTAGTGCATAATCGAATCATAATCGTAGGCCATGCCCAGCGAATTGACCTCATCCACAGACAGCATGTTGAAATTGTAGTCCTGCCCCTTCATTATATTGTTGTGCTCTATCACCACGTGCTTCTCGCGATCCGGACGCGTGTGCTCGTGCCAGAAGCCCACCACGTGACCCAATTCATGCACCACAATGCCAAACTTGTCGCAGTTACGGCCAATTGAAATTGCCTGTGGTCCGTTGCCTCGCTTGCCAACAAACGAACAGCATCTGTTGGAATAAAGCCGCAATGGAATATAATTTGAAATTGAAATACCTCAGAAGTTCCAAGTATGTCCTCTAAGTATTTCCTCCCAAATATTTATTTATTATAAGTATTTCTTCCAAGTACTTCCTCCAGTCATTATTTCAGGTATTTCCTCTACATATTGCTTCTAATGTTTTCCTCTTTGGATTACCTCTAAGCATTTTTGCTGTCTTTGATGCTCAGCTAAATGATCACACACTTCACTTCACTTTAATGACCTCACTGTACGACTAAGCCTACCAGGCCTTGGTGAATGAAGAAATGCTGGAGCTGCTGCCCTTTCTATATATTGCATTCAAAGCCTAAGTTACTCTCAAGTGTTGAGCCCGGTGCCAGGTAGGGGCTGTTGCAGTGGAGCTTCAAGTGATCAATCGGAGCGCTCTCTGCTTCTGCAAGCATTCTAGCTTCGTTTTACTCAAATATAAATACCACATGAATACTGCTGCATACATACATACATACATTCTTTGTGGTTTTGTTCGGCAGACACGCCGACTCTTTGGACTCGATTGCTAACTATTTTTCTGAATGAGCAATATTCAAGAATTCATTTAATAATTTAGGAATCTAATTCATTTAAATGTTTTATTAGTTTGTATTCATTTTGAAAATACTTGTTACTGTACATTTGAATTTTACACATTTCAATCATATCCAAGGCAGCTGTCTGATTTTGCATACAAACTGAATACGATTCGTTAACACACTTCTTTCTTTTCGGCTTAAATTAAATTTTGAAGCTCTTACTCTATTTTTTTTAAGCACAAATATTTTTAAACTAAAGAGTTAAAAATAAAGTTTATAATCGTATTTATGTAGTTTATGTTCCTAGATATTTAGATTTGTAATCTTACCCGCAGCTGCGTATGGTGAATACAATGTAATTGGGATGGATTTCCGCGTCGCGCTCCACAAACTTGATGCACGTAGAGTTCTCCCAGTGGCGCATGGCCTGTTTGAAGAGGGCTTTGTGCAGGCCGCTGAAGTTGCCGTCGATCTCGTAGGGGATGACACCGTAATCCCAAATGCGCTCCTTTTTGGCGGTTACAGCACGCGCCACGCGATTGCGATGCTGCGACCGCTTCAGGTTGCTGTGCAAGGCGACAATGTGCATGAGGGGGAGAGGGAAGGCGAGAGGGTGGCAAGAGAGAATGAGTTGTGGTCATATTAAAATATTTGGCGCAGCAGTTGTGGACGATTCAAACAAGAGTTGGTTATGCATGGCGAATGTGTAATTTTAATTGCCGCCAGTTATCCAAAAATGTTGGCTAAAAAAGTTTTTGCCACGCGGGTTTCTATTAAAATTCATAACTTTCAACGCCATCCACTTTTATTCTGATGTAGTGTGTGTGTGTGTGCGCGCGTGTGTGTGAGTGTGTTGTGGTTGGGTGTGCGTGAATTTGAAATGAGTGCTGTATGTGAAAAGTTTATGGACCAAACCTCTGAATTGAATGGCCAGTAATTTACAGCAGGCAGGAAATGGTACCGGAAACGGATGTGGTGCTTGCGGCTGCTGCCAGGCAATGGTAACTGTAAACTTACTCTGTATCTGACACTTGAGTCTCTGCCAGTTCAATATTATGGCCATTTATATTCTCAGTTCGCTGCCCATTATCGGCCTGCGCCTGCGTCGAGGAAACACTTAGAGGCGACGCCGTGCTGCGGCCTCGGCCTCGACCTCGACCTCGGCGATGCTGGCGATGCTTCTGCTTCTTGTGTAGATGGTGCTGGTGGTGGTGCTGGCGCTGGTGTGAGTGATGGCCCTGCGGAAGATTGAGCTCCTCGCGGAGTCGCTGCAATTTGCTAACATATTCCGCCCACTGGCTATTGGTCCTGTGCATGAATACAATTACGATAAGGTCTCCCGGACACTCCAGACTCCAGACAACTCACCGATGCTTGGGGCCGCGCCTGTGCCTCCTGCGCACTATGCCCTGTGAGTGCAAGAAGTCCACATCATCTTCCAGGTGCATGCCATTGCCTCCGGCGTTGCTGTACACGTTGGCCATTGTGGATCTCTGCGTGGGCAGCGACGTCGGCACAATATGTTGGCGACGCTCTGCGACAAAGTTATTGCCCGAATCGACCTCAATGTCCTTATTGTTCGATTGTATTTTCCGAGTGTCCACGTTGCGGAGCAGCGCCTGTGATTTGTTGAACTGCAGCAATGCGGGTGCGAGACTCAGCTCCACATTAGATGCAGTCCGATGCCGCAGGACTGCCTGGCGCTCCGGCTGGGTCAACACCTCATTCTTGTAGCTGGGCGGATGCGCAATGTCCGATGGGGTCTCTGGGGCGCCCTGCTTTAATGGTTCGTTGGCGCTCTGCAACGCCAGATAAAAATAGTGATGGTCGGAAATCCGCTTAGGCCTTCGGCCAACTTACCAGGCTGACATCATTGTTGCTAATGCCGCTGGCTTTGGTCAGTGGCTGTCCTGTTGTGGGGCCAGCTGCACCCGCGCTGGGCAGTTTCGTTTTTTTGCGTATGATGTCCGTCAGGCCCTCCTCCTCCACCTGCAGGCCCTCGTTGTAGACTTCCTGCTTCAGTTTTTCTAGGTCCAGTTGAAAGGTCGCATTGTATTTGGTGGGCTCCGGCGCATCCGCTGACATGTGCTCGGTCGGCCCATTCGGCAAGAGTTGTTCCACCGACTCCATCTCCCGCTCCTCGTCGTCAATTGGTGTGTGAGCCACCACAGGGCCGCCATCAGGCAGTGCAATATCTCCCATGAAGCCGCCTGCAAGACAAATGATGTTCCATTTTAAGAGAATTAGAGTAAGCGCTAGCGAGCTGCTCGTATCATAACTAACATGTGGCTTTAATTATAGCATGTTCTCGACAAGGCAGCCGACACCGAAGACATAAATTTTTATTTTAATTGAAATTTCATGTGGCTTTGCCGCTCGTCTGGCTAGGCCCAATAAAACCTGGGATAATGCGTCCTGCTCGTAATTTATAATTTATACAAACAGCGATGCTGCGTACTCTGTGGCTGCCAGGACGAATGGCAGGAGCAGGAGCAGGAGCAGGAGCAGGAGCTGGAGCTGGAATTGCAGCACAACAGACAGACTTTTGTTTGCCTAGCGGTTGGATAGACATTGTGTATCCATTTAATCAGCACATCAGGGTAGCCGTGGCCGGACGGACGCTTTGTTTACTTTCGCCGTCGCAGCGATACGCGTCGCATGCATATTGTGGACACACATGTGGCCAACACACAACACACAACACACAACAGACAACAGCCAATAGACAACAGGCAACAGGCAGCAGGCAGCAGACAACAGACAACAGCCGACGTCAGCCACAGCCAGAGGCGACTGTTGGCCATTATCTCGGGCAAAAGTTTTCAGTATCGAGCAACAAAAAAAAGTCGTTTAATACGGAAAATATGAATTTGTTGCCACACATCAGTCTGGGGCATGTTAAATAAAATTAATTAAGTGTGTTTGTTATACAACATAAAGGAGAGCCAATTGGGCCTGACGGCAGATTATACACCACAGCAGCATGATGAGTGGACTTTGTTAAAGCCTTTCCCAACTGTAAAGGCTTGCCATTTAATAACGATAATCATAATAATTTCAATGCCCAAGTGTGTCATATTATCAATGTATTTACTATGCAAAAGAATTGAGCTTCAAGCACTCGAGCTGCGTATTTCAATGTGAAGTACGTACACATGTATATATTGCTCTCTGGAGAGTGCTGCTCTCTACATATATCAAATATAGTAGCCTATGCAGAATAAATATACATAATAATATACATAAATCTTGCACGGATGCAATCCAAGGTGGGCAAATATTTGTTAACGGTATTTGACTTCTGTAGACCGCTTAACGTGACCCACATTCGGCGCCATGTCGGTGCAGTCGCATAGAGTCTGCTATCTCAGACGCAGCAGCTGAGGGCAATATGATTATTGCCAATGCTGCCGCAAATTCAATAAGCTTTAAGCCAAAGGGGAATGCCACCCTCTGACGCTCTAACAACTGGGTCAACACTTGCACCTAAAATACTCCGGCTTCCACGTCAGATACGCACTGCAATTGCCTATAAGAGTTGTTTTACACTTTTCTCAACTTTGCGGCCGAGCTTACAGCACAACGAGCAAACAGGCTCGTGACCCACGTTGGCAGAACGTTGCATAGTTTTAGCATGAACATAGCTGCTGGCTGTATTAATTAAGTGGGCTACTAATA